>JBBPBX010074374.1:0-17594 GCA_038048925.1 Garcialebias charrua
TGTCACTGTGGGCAAGCAGCTAAAGGATCAGTGAAAACTTCAGAGAGGACTGACTGATAAAGTGCAGCGAGGATAAAAGAAAGGAGCTCTGGCTTCTTGACCTCACAGTGCAACATTCAAACTCCATAGATTACATAGATTACAAAATGAGCTGGTACTTAAAGTGGCTCTACTCACCCGTGACCCCTTCCCTTTTACATCACTTAACACTGTTATAGTAGTGTGTAACTGTACACAATGTGTACATCAGTATATGAGTACATTTTACATGAACGTGTGTGTGGCGGGGGTTGTTAGTGGGGTAGGTGGGCAGGTTCAGGTCAGGAGATGCTTAGTTGGGCTCGAGCCAATGAGCTTTTTTTGTTGTTAATAATAATAATGTGCATTTATTATCGCCATTGTATGTTCCCATACAATGGTGAAATTGGCTCTCTGCATTTAACCCATCCACCACCAGGTGGAGCAGTGGACAGCTGTGGAAAGCACCCGGGGAGCAACTGGGGATAATGTGTCCTGCTCAGAGACACAACGATGTGCAATGACCAGGGATCGAACGTGGGACCTTTGGGTACCAAGTCGGCTGCCCTGCCCCTACACCATCTTGGCCCTCAAGCTGGAGGAGCTAAAGAGGGCAACCATGGATGAAGCTGAGGATAATGACTTTTTACAGCATTAGCAACAATCTTCTGTCTGTGTGTGTAGATCCTCATTCTAAGAGTCATATTCAAGGGGCACAAAGTAATTAGAGATGATATAAGACAAAAGAGAGATATTTGTTTCCCCTTTGATGACAATGAAAGGTCTCAGTTGTCTTTCTGTATTAAAGTGGAGCTGTAGTGTGAGGGAGTGTTGAGTGTCTTTGTTGGAGGAACTAGGTAGTTGACATTGGTGGATACAGTATTAACTTGTGACAGCCCCTTGAGGCCATTTATCACACATTCAATATCTCAGAATCTTTGTTGTATTTATCGAAGAAAAAAATCACCAGCTATCAGGTTACCTAATGTATCATCCTTCCCATCCGTTTGAAACAATTGTCACACCTGTAAGATTTATTTTACAGAGCTTTTCACTATTTCTTTTTTCTTTTTGTTTTTAAACCCAAAATAATTCTTCACCTGGAATTTGTTGAGATTTCTCTGGGTTCTGAGTGGTAATCTGACATAGACAAAAGCAAATCTCAAACTATTTTCTCAAAAAGGCTCCTTGGTACTCTCCATTCTCTGCTTCTGGTTTGACTCATGGTCTTTGTTGTATCTTTTGAACGAAAGCTTTATCATAAAATTATTGCCAATCTGCATGTCTCACAAAATGTTGACCTTCACATAAAAGAAAAACAATAGGATCAACCTGTTTTTGGAGTGGCATGCAAAAAGTCTTAGACATCAAGAACTAGGTCTTATTACATTTAAATATGTATGTGCTTTGGTGTCAGAACATATCAATGGGAAAATGCTGGTGTGCAGTGATCAACACCATCAGTTTCTTTGGAAAAGCAGTGTACAGACTTATTCAGAAGTACATTGACACAACACACTGAACTCCAAGTTTAAGAGCATGTGGTGCAGACAGGAAAGATGCAGAACCAAAAACCTCCAAAGTCCAAAGGTAACCCCATGCAACATACCATTAGGCCCCCTTCTCACAATCTTGCTCCACTCACCATGACTTTCATACACTAAAAGTAAGTGGGTGGATGGTCGCAAATGTTCTAGCTCTTTTCGACACACAGTACACAAGATGGTCTTCTTTACCCATCTCCTATATGCTTGCATGAGCAGGACTCTTTCAGACTGCATCAGGATGCAGCAATGTGCTGACCTTGTCATGATCACAGTAGCCTAGGCCAAACTCTTGAACCATGTCAGACTAGTACTATGTTAGGTTGTTTCTATGACCTTGTCAGGGGTATGATGAACATGAGGCCAGCATAACCAGTCCTACTTTCGGTATTAATATTAACAACAACGCCACACCAGTTCACACAGGTCATGGATCCACTTCCACTGCTGCCACCAAACTCCTTGGCAATCCACTTTGAACTTCAATTCACTGCCACCATGATGAAAGACCACTATGAGTTATGGAAGCTCTGTGCTGCTAACCATAGTGGGCCTTTCATTACATCAGTGGTCTAGTCTATGTGATATGCAGGTATATGGAGAATACCCATTGGAAAAGCTTGGGAATTTCAGTATATCCACTTAAAAGTGCCCAATGACACAAGCCATGTCACATATCATTGGCAATGATATATGACATGGGCTTATGTCATTGTCAACCTATCTGGAACATTTTATAGACACATTGAGTTGGTTCAACCTGTTTTTTGTATAATTAATACTTCTGTACTTACTTACTACTTGATACTTGAACATGTTTTGCTCTGATGCCGTTTTAGACATTCTACAACATGTTTTTAATACAAAGACAACTGTTGTGCAAAGTTTGTTGTACTATAAGCATCAGAGAAATTTTGAAATGTTCAATATGCTTAAAAATTAAAATAAATTAACGATTAACATTGTACTAACTGGTGTACTTTGGGCTCTAAGCACATTATACCCACTACAAAAATGTAGACTACACCACTGAGTTACATTACGTGTAATGGGAAGTCCACGGCCTTCCTAATGGCACCCAAACATCTCACAAAGTCCATCAATGTTTTGGCAAAGTTTATATCTTATAGTGGGGTAGTCCTCCACTGTGAAGGGAGCAATCTTCAGGTTACTGTACTGCACCACATGCTCCACATCTCCAACCAATTCACCTGTTTCCACTCACTGTTAGTCCCACCCAGTTTCAAAGTCAAAGTCAACTTTATTGTCAGAACTGAAATATGTACAGGACATACACAGGATTGAAATTGCGTTTATTCACATCTTAGTTTTTATTGTCAGTCTTTAGTTTATTGCATAAAAACTGTGGAGATCTGGAGATTGAGGCAGAAAATAAGATCACAAAAAATACAGACACTAAAGAATTACAGAAGACATTAACGACACCCCCCCCCCCCCTCAAAAAATGACAACTATGATAGTAGATGTCCACCTTGTTTTTATTTTTAAAGAATATTACAACTGCAAATACATGCACCAAAATGTCCAAATGTTTTTTAGCTTTTTTCAAGGCTTGGTGTTTAATGTTTTGTTGATGTTGTTGTTTTTTACTTCAGCCATATTTTGTAGAATTTGTAGATAATTTGTGCAAATTTATACGTACGGCATGAGATCATGTCAGATAAATGATGCCAGCACATGATAATAACGTTCACTTTATTCTATAGGACTGAAATACATCAGAAAAACAGATATCTGTCATTGTAATACCCATCAGTATGTCTGAACGCCCTTGTTTCAAGACTCCTAGTATCTGCCATAGAATGTCACACACACAGAGATCTATTGGTTAACTTGTATATGCAGTGGTGGGATGTAAATAAGTACAAGTACTTTGTTAATGTACTTAAGTACATTTTTCATGTAGCTGTACTTTACTTAAGTAGAATTAAATGTGGGTACTTTTACTTTTACTCCACTATATTTTACATGAAGTATCTGTACTTTCTACACTACATTTCTATAAAGTGTTGAGTTACAAGTTACATTCCCGTTGCAGTTTTTTGATTTGTCGTTAGTTTGAAAGTAACTGATGTTGAGAGAGGAGTTGGTCCATTGAATCACTGCAAAGTGGACAGGTAACATTAGACCTGCCTTCAAGAAGAGCTGAACCAATGACGTATATTCTATATGTCATTGAGCTGGGAGCACCCACATCACCACTAACACATCCAAAATGGATTCCACCACAGAGATTCAGCCAGAAGATACACAACACCCATGGCCTTATTGAAAGACTATTGAAAGATTATTGAAAGACTATTGAAATATTATTTAAAGATTATTGAAAGACTATTGAAATGTTATTGAAAGACTATTGAAATATTATTGAAATATTATTGAAATACTATTGAAATGTTATTGAAAGACTATTGAAATATTATTGAAATGTTATTGAAAGACTATTGAAATGTTATTGAAAGACTGTTCATTTCAGCAGGACAGATTTTTTTCTCCCAAAAGATCCAGACTGGACTCAAAAAACTTTGAAAATCAACTTCTTCTGAACTTGAACAATAAATTCTTGCTGCAATATTATAATATGTCAGTTCATGGATGTTAGGAGACAAGAGATGTCTCCAAATGTCTCGACACTCAGGTCCAAGTTTTGAAAATGTATCAGGAAGTTAAAATATTGTTCACTATCGACCAATTAAAGTTGACTAGACAGTATTTTAACTAGAGTTGATGAAAAACTGGAGTTGAAATGATCAGTGTCTGTTCCTTGTCAGGTCTAATGCTCCTTTTTTCAGTCAGACAACTTTTATTTAAACATGTTTACTGCAGTTAAAATGACACATTGGTTTTGTTTTGAGTTAAATAAAAACTTCCAAAGGTAAAATCATTCCTTATTATTCTTATTTTGCTTAAGGACATTTGACTCTGCATGTCATCCCTGAAATTCTGATGCACAGAATCACAAGTCCAACTATGAACTGTGTCACAGAGTAAACAATATAAAAACATGTATTATCTGCAGCATTGTTCATTAAACTGGAACAACACTATTAATGTATTACAGAAATTATACATACAGTACGAACACTTAATGTTATTGCAGACCATTGCATTAGGTACTACATTCAAAGTCAAAGTCAACTTTATTGTCAAAACTGCAATATGTACAGGACATACACAGGATTGAAAATGCATTTCTCTCAGTCCCTTGGTGCAACAGTAACCATTTAAACACTAAAACACTGAAACATTTAATAAACATAAGCATAAAATGAAATAATAAAAAGTGTAATACTGTCCTGAGTTTTTTGCATAGTAGTATAAAAGTGTAAAAAGTATATCTATAAAATAAAATGAAAGTTCTGGCATTGACATTTGTAATAGAGTGACAAAGCAGCATATGAAGTTTATGTACACAGTATATGTATGAGGTAGTTGATATTGGTATAGAGGTAAAGTGGCATATGCAATAAGGCTAGTAAAAAAAATATATATATATATATATATATATATATATATATATATATATATATATATCAGCAGTAGTGTAGATATAAAAAGTAGTGTAAATGTAAACAGTAGTAATAAATGTAAACAGTAGTAATGAATGTAAAGCTGGAGCAACAACACCACCAGCCTGATCAAGAAAGGTCATCAGAGACTCTACTTCCTCAGACGGCTGAGACGAGCTGGTCTGAGCAGCCCAGTCCTCACCTCCTTCTACAGGTGTGCAGTGGAGAGCATCCTGTGCTCCAGCATCAACGTGTGGCATGGAGGCTGCACAGCTGCAGAAAGAAAAGCTCTACAGAGAGTGGTGAAGGCTGCACAGAAGTCTGTTGGAGTCAGTCTCCCCACCATCACAGACATTTACACCTCCAGATGCAGGAAAAGAGCCACCTGCATCATGAAAGACCTCACTCACCCAGCACACTCACTCTTTGCCCCACTCCCCTCAGGACGGAGGTTGAGGAGCATCAAATGTAGAACCACTAGACTGAGGAACAGCTTCTACCCTGAGGCTGTTAGACTCATGAATAAATAAATAATAAGAATAATCACTGTGAAATATCACATCATGCTGATGCTGATCTGTTTTCTTGTTGCTGTGTTCATCTGTGACCATCTGCTCATAAAGACTCATGTTCGTGCTGCTGTTTGTAATGATGTTTTTCTATTACTCTAGGGCTTAGTGTATTTCTAGTTGATGTTTTTCTTAGTTAATTCTAGATGTTATTACTGTTTTTCTCTTGCATTTGTTGTTGGATGTAACTGGGACCCTGTGTACATAATCTCGTTTCATCACATGTACTACATGCGGTGCAAATGACAATAAAGACTCTCTGACTCTGACTAAACAGTAGTAATAAATGTAAACTGTAGTAATGAATGTAAACAGTATTAATAAATGTAAACAGTGAATGTAAACAGTAGTATGACTATAGGCAGTAATGTAATACAAACATTAGTGCAAATGTAAAAAGTAGTGTATTAGTATTCATATATTCGCATATTTGTATAAGTAGTATTCAGCAAGTACTTTTACTTTAATACTTTAAGTATTTTTAAAAGCAAGTACTTGTTTACTTTTACTTTACTTAAGTACAAACATTAATAATATGGTACTACTACTTTTACTAGAGTACATTTTTGTCTGTTTATTTGTACTTTTACTTAAGTACAATGTTTGAATACTTTCTCCACCAATGCTTTTGGCTTTTTGTTTGTTTGTTTTGTATAAAGTTGAGTTATATAAAGTAAGGTTTATCCTGGAATTAAGAAAAAAATTAAATAAACCTGAACTCAAAACTGTCAGATGCAAAATGCTCCAGTCTAGTGGAAAACAGGAAATATACTGTCTTGTTCTCTAAACTTAGACGTAACGTTATTTTCCTACCCTTCTGGCAAACTTGAGTGTACAGTATGAATAGTTTGACAAGGCCAAGAAAAAAAATAACACTGAAGGAAGTTGTTTTTGTCTGTCTGTCTCTGTGTGGGGGGTGGGAGGTGGGGGAAGAGAAAACAGGTTGTCAGTAGCATTACCCCCCCTGGGCTCAGCCTCCACAGATGTTTCATTCAGGCCCCATGGCAGGGCCACTCTAAAAAGTGCTCCAGCCCAACACAATTCAGCTCTTTTGTGTGCTGAAGTCGAGAATCTCAGCCCACTGTTCACTGCTCATCCAGCACCTCTCTCACCCACCTCCTCATGTTAGTAGGCGGAACAATCGGGGTGGGCCATGCTCGGAGAAGGGGCGGCGTGGCAATACAACAGACTGGGCTGTGAATCCTGTGCCTCAGAATCCTCTGGGTGGGTGGTCCGAAGCTCTTTCCTCTCCGAGTCTCTCTTTACACACGGGAACACGCCCTCTCTGCCTGTGCTGTTTGGGGTCTGTGACGTTGCCCAGAGTGGACGCCAGACGTCGGTCTTTGGACTCGCAGTCCTCCCACCCTGAGAGCAGGTCCCAAATAGACCCGGTGAGAGCAAACAGCAGGAGGGGGCCTGCAGCAGTGGCATGTGGAACCGTCCAGCGGCTGGGTGGCAGTTAACACTAATCCTGCTGCTGATTACCTTAGGCACGGGAAAATAAACAGTAATACCTGAAGACACATGGACATCCTCAAAACACGAGCAAACTCCCACTTTGTTACAACCAGGACGACAACCCAAAAAAAGGCACTGTTTTTGGAGCATCCATCCATCCATCCATTTTCGTCCACTTATCCGGGGTCGGGTCGCGGGGGTAGCAGCCTAAGTAGGGAGGCCCAGACTTCCCTCTCCCCAGCCACTTGGAGCAGCTCCTCCGGGGGAATCCCAAGGCGTTCCCAGGCCAGCCGAGAAACATAGTCCCTCCAGCGTATCCTGGGTCTTCCTCTGGGTCTCCTCCCGGTGGGACATGCCCGGAACACCTCACCAGGGAGGCGTCCAGGAGGCATCCTAACCAGATGCCCGAGCCACCTCAACTGGCTCCTCTCGATGTGGAGAAGCAGCGGCTCTACTCCGAGTCCCTCCCGGATGACTGAGCTTCTCACCCTATCTCTAAGGGAGAGTCCAGCCACCCTGCGGAGAAAACTCATTTCAGCCGCTTGTATCCGAGATCTTGTTCTTTCGGTCATAACCCAGAGCTCATGACCATAGATGAGGGTGGGAACGTAGATCGATCGGTAAATTGAGAGCTTTGCCTTGTGACTCAGCTCTCTCTTCACCACGACAGACCGGTACAGCGCCCGCTTCACCGCGGACGCTGCACCTATCCGCCTATCGATCTCACGCTCCAGTTTTCCCTCATTCGTGAACAAGAACCCGAGATACTTAAACTCCTCCACTTGGGGAAGGACCTCCTCCCCGACCCGGAGAAGGCATGCTACCCTTTTCCGGCTCAAGACCATGGCCTCGGATTTGGAGGAACTGATCCTCATCCCGGCCGCATCACATTCAGCTGCAAACCGCTCCAGCGAAAGCTGTAGATCACGAACTGATGAAGCCAATAGGACCACATCATCTGCAAAAAACAGAGAAGCGATTCTAAGGCCACCAAAACGGATCCTCTCAACACCTTGGCTGCGCCTAGAAATTCTGTCCATAAAAGTTATGAACAGAATCGGTGACAAAGGGCAACCTTGGCGGAGTCCAACTCTCACAGGAAACGAGCCTGACTTACTGCCAGCGATGCGGACCAAGCTCTGACACCGGTCGTACAGGGACCTAACAGCCCGTATCAAAGGGCCTGGTACCCCATACTCCCGGAGTACCCCCCACAGAACCCCCCGAGGGACGCGGTCGAATGCCTTTTCCAAGTCCACAAAGCACATGTAAACTGGTTGGGCAAACTCCCACGCACCCTCCAGGACCCTGCTGAGGGTGTAGAGCTGGTCTAGTGTTCCACGACCAGGACGAAAACCACACTGCTCCTCCTGAATCCGAGGTTCGACTATCCGACGGACCCTCCTCTCCAGAACCCCTGAATAGACCTTACCAGGGAGGCTTAAGAGTGTGATCCCCCTATAGTTGGAACACACCCTACGGTCCCCCTTTTTGAATAGGGGAACCACCACCCCAGTCTGCCAATCCAAGGGAACTGCCCCCGATGTCCACGCGATATTGCAGAGTCGCGTAAGCCAACACAACCCCACAACATCCAGAGCCCTAAGGAACTCAGGACGAATCTCATCCACCCCCGGAGCCTTGCCACCGCGGAGCTTTTTAACCACCTCGGCGACCTCAGCACCAGAGATTGGAGAGCCCGACCCAAAGTCCCCAGGCTCCGCTTCCTCAGTGGAAGACGTGCCAGTAGGATTGAGGAGGTCTTCGAAGTACTCCGCCCACCGACTCACAACATCCCGAGTTGAGGTCAACAGCACGCCATCCCCACCATAAATGGTGTTGGTCGCGTACCGCTTTCCCCCCCTGAGACGCCGGATGGTGGACCAGAATCGCCTCGAAGCCGTACGGAAGTCATTCTCCATGGCCTCTCCGAACTCCTCCCACGCCCGAGTTTTTGCCTCAGCAACCACCCGAGCCGCATGCCGCTTGGACTGCCGGTACCTATCTGCTGCTTCCGGGGTCCCACAGGCCAAAAAGGCCCAATAGGACTCCTTCTTCAGCTTGACAGCATCCCTCACCGCCGGTGTCCACCACCGGGTTCGAGGGTTGCCACCACGACAGGCACCAACAACCTTGCGGCCACAACTCCGATAAGCTGCCTCGACAATAGAGGCGCGGAACATGGCCCACTCGGGCTCAATGTCCCCCGCCTCCCTCGGAACGTGTTCAAAGCTCTCCCGGAGGTGGGAGTTAAAGCTCCGTCTTACGGGAGACTCTGCCAGACGTTCCCAGCAGACCCTCACAATACGTTTGGGTCTGCCAGGTCTGACCGGCATCCTCCCCCACCATCGGAGCCAACTCACCACCAGGTAGTGGTCAGTTGACAGCTCCGCCCCTCTCTTCACCCGAGTGTCCAGGACATGCGGCCGCAGATCAGATGAGACGACAACAAAGTCGATCATTGAACTACGACCTAGGGTGTCCTGGTGCCAAGAGCACATATGGACACCCTTATGCCTGAACATGGTGTTCGTTATGGACAATCCATGACGAGCACAGAAGTCCAACAACAGAACACCACTCGGGTTCAGATCAGGGGGGCCGTTCCTCCCAACCACACCCCTCCAGGTCTCACTGTCATTGCCCACGTGAGCGTTGAAGTCCCCCAGCAGAACAAGGGAGTCCCCAGGAGGCGCACCCTCCAATACCCCCTCCAAGGACTCCAAAAAGGGTGGGTAATCTGCGCTGCCGTTTGGCGCATAGGCACAAACAACAGTCAGAGCCCGTCCCCCCACACGTAGGCGAAGGGAGGCTACCCTCTCGTTCACCGGGGTGAACCCCAACGTACAGGCACCGAGATGGGGGGCAACCAGTATGCCCACTCCTGCTCGGCGCCTCTCACCAGGGGCAACTCCAGAGTGGAAGAGTGTCCAACCCCTCTCAAGGAAACTGGTTCCAGAGCCAGAGCCATGCGTTGAGGTGAGTCCGACTATTTCTAGCCGGAACCTCTCAACCTCACACACTAGCTCAGGCTCCTTCCCCACCAGAGAGGTGACATTCCATGTCCCAATGGCCAGCTTCTGTAGCCGAGGATCAGACCGCCAGGGTCCCCGCCCTCGGCCACCACCCATTCCACATTGCACCCGACCCCTTTGGCCCCTCTCACAGGTGGTGAGCCCATGGGAAGGGGGACCCACGTCTCCTCTTCGGGCTGTGCCCGGCCGAGCTCCATGGGTAAAAGCCCGGCCACCAGGCGCTCGCCAACGTGCCCCTCCTCCGGGCCTGGCTCCAGAGTGGGGCCCCGGTGACCCGCGTCCGGGCGAGGGAACATCTTGTCCATTTATTTTACTCGTCATAAGGGGTCTTCGGGCTGCGCTTTGTCAGGTCCCTCACCTAGGACCTGTCTGCCTTGGGTGACCCTACTAGGGGCATGAAGCCCCTGACAGCATAGCTCCTAGGATCATTGGGACACTCAAACCCCTCCACCACGGTAAGGTGGCAGCCCAGACTGGGCTGGAGCATTGTTATTAAAATGAATGTCTAATATTTCAAAAGTAAAAAAATAAATAAATAAAATAGAAATATGTTCAACATTTAGCATTGTTTGACGGCCTACCACCTGTCATGCCAGTGCTTTTAACAAAAATAATCTAATGCTGAGAAGAAGGGACAGAGTTACAGTAGCTTTTGGTCAAACCTTGTAAGTCATATGTGTCAAACTCAAGGCCCGGGGGCCAAATGTGGCCCTCGTTGACATCTTAGCTGCCCCCCAAGATGTTATTTTAAATGTAAAATACTTTTATCACTTTATTTTTTCAGAAATCTTTGATTATAATGTCAAAAGTGCAACATACAACGTCAAATGAGATCAATCACATGCTCGTTGAGGAACCTGCAACCAAGAAAAGATTTTGGGTATCTAACTCGAGTTAATGTAGATTCTGAAACCGGCCCTTAGTTTGAGAAAGGTTTTAATTTTGGCCCCCTTTGTAAGTGGGTTTGACACCCCTGTTGTAAGTGATCCAACAAAGTTCAGTCATGTCCTCTGGACGTTTTCTTTTTGCGGAAACGTTTCATCCACGTATTTATAAGACTGAGTTTGTTGCGGCTCCTCGGACTGATGAAGTATTTTGGATGAAAGACGAAACATTTCAACAAAAAGAAACCATCCAAAGGACCTGACTGGATTGTTCTACCTGGATTATTGAGCATGAATCAGGATGTTCTGAACCACTTGTATGTGACGTTCTGCACAATCTCGTGTGACATGAGCTCTTGCAAGAGCGAACAGTGCTCAGTGTATATGTTGTGGATGACTCTCAGCTACTAACACATCAAAGTGTCAGTATGTCAAACAGTCTGTATGTTTTTCTCTTGGCTGCCACCAGATGATGGGCATCCATCTGTGTTGGTCAATGGCGAGACATTAGATGTGGTTGAACAATTTAAATACCTCGGAGTCATTTTTGATTCCAATCTAAATTTCAAGCAACATGTAAAGAGAATTTCACATATAATTAAACTTAATCTGGCAAACTTCAAACATATAAGACCTTCTCTGACAACAGAATCAGCAAAGGCTTACATGCATGCCATGATCTTCAGCCATATAGCCTATTGTTATACTACATGGTCTCACACTTCAGAGATCGTCATGAAGCCCCTAAAGTCTCTTTTTAAGAAAACACTGAAAATTTTTGACAAAAAGCCAATACAGTATCATTACTGCAACATCATAAATAAGTACAAAATTTTGGATTTTAATAGCTATCAGATTTTTATGGACGTTTGCCTGATTTTTAAAGTTTTAAATGGACTTGCTCCTCCTCCTTTAATATATTTTATAAGTAAAAAAACAAGTACAGTAAACACAAGAGCACTGACCAGAGGAGATTGTGATGTGCAGCGGCGCAGGACTAAATTTGGCCAAATGGTGGTGTCCATCAGAGGCACGCAGTCATGGAACACACTGCCAGTTTCCATCAGGAACTGTGGCACCTACTCTGGCTTTAAAAATTCTTTGAAACTTTGGCTGAAAACTAATCAGAAGTGCACTCATGTGTAGATTACTTTGTCTATTTTCTTATGGCATCATATTTTTATTGTAATTTTATGTTGTGTTATGTGCTATATAGGTGATGTTTGTATTTTTCTCTGCTCTTTTGTTTTATGGGACGTTTCTTATTCTTACCTGCCTTAGGACAACGGATGAAAACTAGCTATTGTGCTAACTCCCGCATATTTACATTGATGCTAACTGCTGTCATGTTGATTAATATGCATTGTCCTAACTTAAATAAATAAATAAAATAAAATAAATAAAATAAATAAAAAGTTAGCTCAAAATCTGTAAAAAGAGCTATGTTTACATGGACACAAGTAATCGGATTAAACGGCCATTCGGAATAAAAATGCATCATGTAAATGCCCGATTCTGGTTTTTTTGTTTTGTTTATTCAGCGTGATCCAAAATAATTTGTAATCAGAACGACATGGGTGGTTTACGCAGATTCATAACCTGAACAGTGTGCATGTAAACATTTACCGTAATCTGTTCATTTTTTTCCCACCGTGAAAAACTCACCTGACTGTGCATGTGTGACCTATGTCATTTCTGCCTCGCTAATGCTAATAATATTAGCATGTCGGGGAAGTAAAACTGGTCGGTGAGCGACACATTTCTACTAAACTTTGAAAGAGCTCAAAATAATCTGTACTACCTGTAGCTCAGTCAGGGAGTGCAGTAACGTCTCCACGTCATCAAAACCTGTCGCGGGTCCATTTTGGGCGCTTGGGTTTGTTTACATTTATCCCGGAAGTAGAACTTCTTCTTCTGTGTTTTATTTTAAGGAGAGTTTATCACTCTGCGCATGTCAGTACTTCTGTTCAGAACAAAGCCCACTGCATGTAAACGCTCGTCATGAACAAATTGTGCCCATGTAAACGATACATCTGAATTATTTTATCTGAAATCATTTCAATCCGATCAAAGAATTTTGCGCATGTAAACATAGCTACTGACTGAGTTACATCTGTTTTTGTTTTGGCTAATGCCAAAATGCTGACCAGATTGACATGGGGTGACTCCAATCATTAATCAGTTTAAATTATTCACTGATTCCAATAATGGTCAATCAGGTCATCTGGACAGGTTCTTTTTTTGTGGAAAGACGTTTCACCCTCTATCCAGAGGGCTGGGGAGTCCCAAGTAAACTGTTTTCCCCACTAAGCAGGACACTCCTTTAGTGGCTCAACAAGTTTTTGGATTTTGTACCTGGATGATTGAACATGAACTTTGATGTTTTGAACCACTTTGGCTATGGCTGCCTGCCTGAGAGGAGTCAACTGGGACAGGACAGCCACCAGAAACCATCTTATCACCAGCAAACTGGTTTGTCCACTAAAGGAGTGTACTGCTTAGTGGGGAAAACAGTTTACTTGGGACTCCTCAGACTGACGAAGTTTTCCGGATAGAGGGTGAAACGACTTTCTACAAAAAAGAAACTGTCCGGATGACCTGACAGACCATTATTGAATGTTGTACCTGGATGATTGAGCATGAACTTTGATATTCAGTGATCATGTTTTGGTAGCATTTTTTTTAAAAAAAATCTGTCCAGTAATTAATTAAATATTTTACTGACAGACAGAGTTTATGTTTATGTTTATTAAATGTGTTCATTTTTTTTACAAAAGAAACAATACAAGACAATCCCATAAATGATAATGTACAAAATATAAAAAAATGAAAGGTAGCAGAAAGAAGAATAAATCTTATTATATCTGCCCCTTTTTTCCAACAATCAGATTAAACAATAATAATCTTCAACCAACAGTACAAAATGACTAACTCTTTCTAATTTTCTAACTAATACAATACACATTACGCTATTTCATATATTTTTTTAACACATTCGTTTTGATCATTTTCTTAAATGTAAACATTGACTTGGCATTTTTAACTACATTCTCCAAGCCATTCCATAATCTAATTCCCTGGATTGAGGTAGAACGTCCCTTCAAACTAGTTCTGAATTGTGGTTTTACAAACATCTCTGTCCCCTTAAGATTATAACAACTTTGTCTTTTAACAAAATGCATTTGGATATTTAAAGGTAATGCATTATTTTGAGCCCTATACATAACTGATAAAATATTATAGTCTACCAAATCATGGAACTTCAATAACTTCAGTTGATAAAATAATGTACTTGATGGATGACGGTAATGTTTTCTAGTGATAATTCTTACAGCTCTTTTCTGTAATACAAAAATAGGCTTTGTGATTGTTTTACACGCATTCCCCCAAACATCAATACAATAGATTAAGTGTGGAACAATGATTGTGTTATACAACAAATACAGAGCTTTATCATTCAATAGGTCTCTGACTTTGTACAGTACTGCAATCGATTTAGCTATTTTTATTCTTACAGAATTTATGTGTTGTTTCCATGTCAGTTTGTCATCAATGATAACACCCAAAAACTTCACCTCACTCACTCTACAAATCTCAACACCCTCAATTTTGAGTGGAACATCAACAGTTTTCTTTTTATTACTGAATATCATGTAATTAGTTTTTTCTAGATTTAATGATAATTTATTTATTTTAAACCAAGTTTGTATCTTGACAAATTCTGTCTTTATCAATTCCAACATTTGTTCTATATCTTCACCTAAACAGAAAAATGTGGTATCATCAGCAAAAAGTACACATTTAAGGAGTCCTGACACATTTACCAAGTCATTCACATATAAAATAAATAGCTTTGGTCCAAGTACAGAGCCTTGGGGAACTCCACATGTGATATTACAGAGGTCAGATCTTACATCATTTATTTGTACAAATTGTTTCCTATCTTTCAAGTAGCTAGATACCCACTGTAATGCTGGTCCTCTAATACCATATTTGTTCAGTTTTTCAAGGAGAATGGTGTGATCAATAGTATCGAATGCTTTTTTTAAATCAACAAAAATACTGATACAATATTGTTTTTGATCGACAGCAGTAGTTATTTGTTCCATTAATTCCATGAGAGCCATTGATGTAGAGTTTTTTGCTCTAAACCCATACTGACTGTTGCTTAGAATATTTTGTTTATCTATAAATTGATCTAGTCTGTTTACAAATAGTTTTTCAAGAATTTTTGAAAACTGTGGTAACAAGGATATAGGTCTATAATTGTTGAACACACATTTATCACCATTTTTAAAAAGAGGAACTACCTTAGCTACTTTCATATTATCTGGAAATATTCATGTTGACACCAACCTTTGTTTTTTATTTAAATTTTAAGCAAACACATTGTGCAATCTGAAGTGCTCAAATGATGTGTAGTGAACAGTACCACACCAAACTTTAGCTCAATATTTATAATTAGCTGAGTTTTATTCTTTTTCTGTTTCATACGATCAGCCTAAAGCGGCGGCCACGTTGAATTGGGTTTACTCAAAAAGCTACTCAGTTGTAGCTGAATGGCCAATTATTGTTTTATGAGACTTCCATTTCAGTCTGTCCAGTGTTTTATGAGCTATTTTGCTGACACTAAAGACACAATCATCTCTAATATTCCAATGCAAGATTTTTAAAACAGCCCTCGTGCAATCAGTTTCATCTTTGACAGCAGGTGACATCTGAAGGCCAAGGACATCTGTTCAGATGTAGATTTGTTCAAGCAGAACCAACAAACCCAGTCATTTTTATATAATCAACCATCTAGTCAGTTTCTGTTGGTTTAAACTCAAAACAGACTGACTGTATGATTAGGTCACAATGTTTTACTTTAGAGCAATTGATCTAGTTACTTTTGGCAAGAAACTGCCTGATGTGTTTTTCTTTAGTCACAGTGACATCTAGTGAGCAGAAAACTGAACCAGCAGGACCAGATCATCTCTTACAACATTCAAAGTGTTTTTCTTCTTTGTCTTTATAGTTGATTAAAGAACGCATACTAAAAGCATGACTAGAAAAGTAAGCAGAATGTTTTTTTCATATATATATTTCTCTAAAGCAAAATAAACCTTTAGCTTTATAGTGATCCAGTGGATCAGTTTCTGTAATGGCGTTATCTCCTATCACACTTTGTTTCAAAAGCAGTTTACGATCAGGTTCCTCTCGTGTATTCTGTTTGAGCAACAGTGTTCTTTGAAACATCCTGATGCGGTCAGAGACGTTCATCCTCTTTTTGTTACCTCAGAAGTGTGCAATGCTGTGAAGCAATGGAGAACAGCAGCAAATACAAGCATCATCTCTGAACCGGCAGCATTTTCTTTTACCAACACCCCTGGACTCAAAAGGTTTTCACATGCAATGATGCCGTCGAACAAACTTCTAATATCGTCAATTCCTTTATTTTTTCTTGGTAAGACACAATTCTTATCTACGTTTTAAAACGTTCCTGGTAAAAATATTCTGATAAACGACTATGATTTATTTGTAAGTTGTCAGACAAAGAGAAATATTTATTATACAGTACTGTATGTGATACACAGTGCATGTCTTTTGTCTTTTAAAAGACAATAAGACTTAAAAGAGATATAAAAATCAATTGTTAAATTTTATTTTTATTTTGATGAAAATGTTAAATATCATCCTTTAAATATAGTAGTAAAAACTATTCAGGAAACCAAGGATACATGTCATAGTTGGGATTAATATGCAATCAAGTTTCAGCATTTGTTCCAGTATACCTTGATGCATAAAGCTATGATTTCAACAGTTTTAAACTAATTTCTGCTTAAGATTTGAAATTTATATTTCATTTATTTATGGCTTTCTGACCTCTTTATGCATCGTTAATGAGCAAAAAGACAAGTTATGCTTAAAGATGATGCAATATAACTTGAGAATGTGGATTTGAGACCATTTTTATGATAAAAATCTAAGACAGCACAGTAAAGAATAAAAGGATAAAACATGGATTTTATTTAATAAACAAAAATAGATACATTTAGTTTATTTTAGGAGTTCTATTACAACATTTTTTTTGTTTAATTTTGTTTTTTTGATTTTGTGGAAATGGTTGCAGGTTTTGTTGTGACGGCTCCTACAACAACAATGAGCATTAGTTATTTCCCCAATGATAAACTTGTCAGCTCCAATGAAACCAGCACCACAAACATCACAACTCTCCCAAGTACCACCAACAAAATGGACATCACTGACAACTTCAACAGTTCTACACTCGCAACACAAAACAGCAGCTTTTTTAATTCCTTTACCACTGGTCAGTAAAGTATTTCACTACATTCTCTATTCATTCATCACCACTTACTTTTTGTTTTGATGTTTAATGTTGTTGGTTGTTATGTTCCTCAGATTTGAGTCGTAACAGTACTAACGTTTCCAACGTAACTCAAGCTAAAGGATTTGTGAGACCCTTGACCAAGCCAACACCTCCTCCAAAGGGTCCATTTGAAACCACTATTAAGACAACGGGTCAGAGGAGTAAGTTGCACCTGCTGTTTTATAT
>JBBPBX010074375.1:0-14065 GCA_038048925.1 Garcialebias charrua
TATATATATATACACATTCCTCCTTTTAACAAAGTATCAAAAAACTAGCAAAACATTATAAGGTAGACGTATAAAATCAAAGACAGGAACAAATCTGCATTGGTTTTTGCCAGGATTCCAACAGATTCTGAAAACCATTTAGAGAAGTCAAGGTCGAGAGCTTCAGATCTTTTTGTAAGATATTCCATGAAGCAGGAGCGGAGTAGGAGAAGGCCCTTTTTCCAAGTTCAGTCCTCACTGACGGAACACTGCAGGTAATCATGTCCTGAGAGCGCACGCTGTAGCTGCACTCACGCAAAGACATGTAGGAGGAGATGTATGAGGGCAGCAGACCAAGAAGTGATTTGAAGATGAAAATGTACCAGTGGAAGAGTCTGCGTGAGGTTAATGATGTCCAGTTAGCTGGGGTATGTAAGATTGTAATGTAGTCTGTAACTTTTCAAACAATATATATTTTAACATATTTCTTCACTCTGTCACTAGATTGATGTTAGAGAGGTAATCTCTGAAAAAACTAAAAAAAAATATTGTCCCCTTGCTTCTCCAGGTGGTAAATAAGCATTTCTAAAAAGAAAAAGTGACCCGCCATTTTCCAGCCAATAAAAACAAAGTTTGTAACCAGCCAATAAAAACCGAGCTTGAATTTGAATCAGCCAATAAAAACAGAGCTTGAATTCAAATTTCAACAGACCACAAGGGGGCAGAGCCATATATGGCTCTGAGGGGGAGGGATCAGAATGCTTTGCTTGTTGAAATTTTTTCCTAAGTGCTGCTGTTCTACAGAAACTGCAGACTGAACCTTTAACCAGTGAATACAGGGTGCAGTGGTGTGTACGATAATCACAACCAGTTATGAATCTTAGTGCACCATGATAGACAACATCCAACATCCGCAGGGTGCTTGTAGGAGCATTCATGTAGAGAATGTCACCGTAATCAATGGAGGGAAGGAAAGTCACAGATACAAGGCGTTTCCTAACATTCAGTGATAGACATGATCTGTTTCTGAAAAAGAAACCCAGTTTAACTTTCAGTTTCTTCACTAGGTTTTCCACGTGGAGTTTAAAAGAGAGATGTGAATCGATCAGGATACCCAGATATTTATAGGAATCAACAAACTCGATAGGTACACCATTTGAAGAAAAAATCAGAGGAGGATCTGCTGGAACCGCCTTCCTATTTGAAAAAAACATCCCTTTTGTTTTATCAGCATTTAGGACAAGTTTGAGACGGAACAAATCTGACTGGATGATGTCAAAAGCGGATTGCAGTAACTGGAAAGCCTTAGCTACTGTTTTAGCTCGGCAATAAACAACTGTATCATCAGCATAGAAATGTAAGGATGCATCAGGGATGCAGTGACCTACATTAGCTATGTAGATTGTAAAGAGAGTGGGTCCTAAAACTGAGCCTTGTGGTACACCATTTTTAACTGTTAAATAGCTGGAAAAAGTACCGTTATGTTGAACACATTGCCTCCGATTGGAAAGATAGTTAGAAAACCAACCGATGGTGTGATCAGAGAAACCGATTTCTGAGAGCTTATGACACAGGATGTTATGATCCACAGTGTCAAAAGCTTTAGACAGGTCTAAGAAAAGTGCAGCACAATAGTCCTTAGCATCCAATGCTTCAACAACATCATTCAGAACCTTCAGAGAAGCAGTTGTTGTGCTGTGTTTTTTCCTGAAACCAGATTGATGAAGAGGTAAGATGTTAAATGAGTCCAGATAGTTTTTGATCTGAGAGTTTATCAGTTTTTCTAGAACCTTGGCTAAGATGCAGAGTTTAGAGATCGGTCGATAATTGTTCAATGAGGTGGGGTCACCTCCCTTCAGCAAAGGAAGAACAAAGGCTGTTTTCCAAGCATCCGGAATGGTGTTTTGGCTTATGGACAGATTAAAGATGTGGGTCACAGGGACTGTGATGATATGAGCAGCCAGCCTTAAGAAGTAAGGTGGAAGTTCATCTGGACCTGCAGATTTTTTAGGATCAAGATCATTTAACAGTTTATTTACCTCACTGACTGAGAACGGAGAAAAAGAGAAGGTGTGATTAACAGATGGTTGACTTGTAGGAGGGATTTGATTTGTAGAAGTTTGATTATTAGATAAAGTGGCTGATTTTCCGTTTGTAACTGTGTCAAATAATGAACTAGAAGCAACAAAATGTTTATTGAAACAGTTCAGGATCTCGTGCTTATTTGACACAGGAACAGAGTCAACAAGAAATTGTGATGGGAGGTCAGATGATGATTGGGGGGTGCCTGAGAGAGATTTGATGGTTTTCCAGAATTTTTTAGGATCGTTTAGATTTTTGGAGGTCTGAGATAAGAAGTAGTTACGTTTTGCGGCTTTGATGGCAGTTGTACATTTATTCCTTAGCTGCCGAAATTTCAACCAATCAGTGTCTGAGTGTGATTTTCTCGCTGCGGCCCAAAGATGATCTCTCCAGTGCAGGAGATCAGCTAGTTCAGTTGATTACACATTGCAGACAATAGAGCTTTGGAGCAGACGTCACTGTGTGGGGGCGTGTCGGGGGCGTGTAGGGGCGTTCCCGTCTCGACCGCCATCTTTGTTGCCCTCATAAAAAATAAAAGAAATTCAGGAGATTTTCCATTGTTTTCGCGCTGTATCTTCCGTCACGATTCTGAAAAGCAGGCAAAATAAAGTGGACTGTATCCTAATAAGCTTCTCCCAGGTGAGAAAAAAAAACTACATGAAAAAAATCGGTATAATTGGAAATGTTGCCGGTTTTAAATAAATAAATAAATAGCAGAGACCCGGAGTAATACTTACCTCCACTGACATTCCCAGTCATTTTAGCAGACCTCTGTGTCAGTGTTTACACCACAAATAATTTACAACACTGGGAGAGCTGGTCCAATCTATGAACAGCTGGGTTCATAGATGATTTGGACATTTTTAAAGCCCCCAGATTGTAAATACATTGAAGGTACATTGTTGGCTCATTAATTTTACATAAATTATTAATATACATGTCTTTCAGAATCAATCAACCTTCTGTATGCTATTAGTATTAAAACTTGTGAACACTTAATTTTTTTATAGGATTTTAACTGATTTACAAAGCTCCAAGTAGAAAATTACCTTATTTTTAATGACTTGAGCTTGTCTAATGACATGTAGACAAATCTTGATTAGATTACTTTATATATAATACGTATTAAGATGCATATATATTATAGACACATGTTTCTGTCTTTTCATTCACCATTTTAATTGTGTGTTCACAGGTTCATTAAGATGCATATATATTATAGACAAATGTTTCTGTCTTTTCATTCACCATTTTAATTGTGTGTTCACAGGTTCTGCTTTGAGTCATGAGGGTGATGCATTAAAAATGCAGCTAGCAGTACAAAATCCAACTCCTGAACATGGAGCATCTCCTGATGGACTCTGTGTGATCGCTGCTGCCTGGAGAAAGTTCCCTTACAAATATGAGACATGCAGCTTCCAGCGGCTGTGGAGGCAGGAGATGAAGTTCACCTGAAGAAGCATTGTCCACACTGCACAGGTGCATAATCAAACCACTGTGACCTTGTGTGGACCCACACAGCCATAGCTGGACGTCTACAGAAAGCATGAAGCCTCCTAAAGATATTTCTCAGTTTGTTCTCCAGCTTCAAGGGAGACATAATTATGTAAATCATGCTGTATATTTGCACATTTTTTGTGTAGCAATTTTTCTATAAAATGTATTAACTTACACAATGTTCATCACATTGTTACTAGAAATGTTTAATTACATCAAATGTTTACTTCAAAATGGATGTTTCATTTTATGTTTATTACTTACCTGAAATTCATTCATTCAACTTTTATTTGGACAGGTTAATCCCCGTTAATGAAATTTGTTAATACATCAAATGTTTACTACAAATGTGATCAATTTCATCATGTTTACATGTTAGTGCTGAAGTAAATATTTCATAAATGTTTACCATATTAATTTTTATTAAATGAGAAAAAACAACCACTTGTTATTATTCAACTGTAAAAATATTTCAAAACAACGAGTCCAGCAAATATAATTTTTTTTCTCCAGTCTACATTTTACATACAGCACATACACAATCTGAAGAAGTGTCTCCTCTTCACTTTCACATGTAAGCACCAGTATAGTTAACTGGTGTAGTTCTATGTAACATTTTATATTTGTTTCTCATGCAACCAGTGATACTTTCCACATGAATTCTAAGGTGTGCTCATGTGTTTTCAAAATCATTAGTATCAAGTGGAAATCTCCCTTTAGTGAATGATGGGATTTTAACTTCAGCACATCATTCATTTATACTGTACTTTTGTTGGCTGTAACTGGGACCCTGTGTACACAGTTTCATTCCACCTCACGTACAACATGTGATGTGAATGACAATAAAGAACATTGACTCTCACACAGGCTGCAGGTGAGCTGAGAGTTGTCCTTAACGCATGCTCTGAGGGCTGCAGGTGAGCTGAGAGTTGTCCTTAACGCATGCTCTGAGGGTTGCAGGTGAGCTGAGAGTTGTCCTTAACGCATGCTCTGAGGGTTGCAGGTGAGCTGAGAGTTGTCCTTAACGCATGCTCTGAGGGCTGCAGGTGAGCTGAGAGTTGTCCTTAACGCATGCTCTGAGGGTTGCAGGTGAGCTGAGAGTTGTCCTTAACGCATGCTCTGAGGGTTGCAGGTGAGCTGAGAGTTGTCCTTAACGCATGCTCTGAGGGTTGCAGGTGAGCTGAGAGTTGTCCTTCAAGCATGCTCTGAGGGTTGCAGGTGAGCTGAGAGTTGTCCTTCAAGCATGCTCTGAGGGCTGCAGGTGAGCTGAGAGTTGTCCTTAACGCATGCTCTGAGGGCTGCGCCTTGTTCCACACGTCTGCTCTGAACGTTGCCGTTAACTAATGGACTCAACGCTGTTTGTTAGCTAAATATCTGGAAAGATTTTGATGAAACGTTGAGAGGGACCCTGTGTACACAGCTTCGTTCCACCTCACGTATGACATGTGATGTGAATGACAAGAACCTTGACTCTCACACAGTCTAATATCAAAGCCTTTGTCAGATAACAACGTCCTTCTGTTATGAGCTTGTCACCTCCATCCCTTGAAGAGAAAAAGACACAGGTATTAGACAGAGTTTTGTGTGACACCTTAAACAATGATGACAAAACAAGGAAGTCCTATTTAATACTTTAAATTTACTTTTTCCAGCTGGTTTTTATTCAGCTCTGACCTGTTCTGTAACAGATGACTACTACCTTTCTGTTTGTGCATGAAGAAATTGTTTTATGTGGTACTACCTGAGCAACATGGACGGTGTACAGTATTTGTAGTTGCTGGTCCTGCTTCTCCATCTGCAGCTTCACTGAGCTCTTCTGGAGTTTTCATTCATTTCATATGAAGTTTTGCCTTGACAAGGATAGATCAGAACACAGATCAGTATTAATACAGTAACAGTGACAACACTCTAGAAACTTTAAACAGTTTATTTCACAATAACACAGCTGTCCACTCCGTCTAAAATCAGACTACGTTATATAAAAAATATAAACCCAACCTAAACTAGGCTGACCCACTTCTATGAACTAAACACCCGGACAAAATCGTGCAAAAATTTATGGCACAACTCCAACAAAACGAATTTATACACTCACCAGGATGTCTGGAACAAACTAGCAGTTATTTTGGGACATGGAGAAAGTTATATCAGGACGTTTCACAGCTGATATCAGGACATTCATCTCCTTTTTGTTAGGTCCGACACATGAGCTCCCTCGCGCAGCTTCCAGCAGGAAACAGAAACTGAAAGTCCGTTTTCTATCTACTTTCAGATCGTGTGACCGGACATTACATCCAATAACACAGCATGTTTAGACCATTGCAAAACTGTTAAAACCTTCTTAGATTCTAACAAAAAAAACGAGAAACAGAGCTTCTTTTAGAGGGCTTTTAAAATGGCGATTTCAATCCCACAATGCTGTGCGCCATGGACCATCATGCTTTGCGCCGCGGACCGTGACGTCACGCTCCAAAGCTCTATAATACTACGAGTTAGAGCTTAAATTCCTTCCAGTGTTTTAATATGAAAACCCCGTCATGATTCATAGCAAGTCAATATTTGAAACGTTTAGATTATTTATGCTGGCTGTCATTTCCTGACATGCAAACGTCGTGAAAGTTGTTTGTACTGTCTTTTTATGTGGCTGCATGAGCTTTTAGACCTGCGAAAGCCAAAGTGCTTTACCTGATAAAAGCTGTTTTAAAATGTGACTGACACACATCAACCATCCTGAAGAAGCAATGTGTGAGTAACGTGTATTAAACCTATAAATACCACAAATGTTCAGAGTCAGAGTCAGAGAGTCTTTATTGTCATTTGCACCGCATGTGGTACATGAGATGAAAACGAGATTATGTACACGAGGTCCCAGTTACATCCAACAACAAATGAAAGAGAAAAACAGTAATAACATCTAGAACTAACTAAGAAAAACATCAACTAGTAATACACTAAGCCTAATATAGTGGGAATAAACAGCAGCACGAACATGAGTTTGTATGAGCAGATGGTCACAGATGAACACAGATCACAGATGAACACAGATGAACACAGCAACAAGAAAACAGATCAGCATCAGTATGATGTGATATTTTGCAGTGTTTATTTTTTATTTTATTTTTATTTATTCATGAGTCTAACAGCCTCAGGGTAGAAGCTGTTCCTCAGTCTAGTGGTTCTACACTTGATGCTCCTCAACCTCCGTCCTGAGGGGAGTGGGGCAAAGAGTGAGTGTGCTGGATGAGTGAGGTCTTTCATGATTGTTCAAGAACAATATGAATAAATGGCAAGAAAAACTGAAAGTTATGCACCATAACTCATGTTCCCTGAAGGAAGGGAACGAGGTGCAACATACTTGCTATGGGAATTGCGCCCCCGCGCGATTACCTGAAGGAATACATTCACGCCTTTACGGCAGGGGCGTCAGCGTCGCGCCAGAGGCTCCGCCCTCTGTGCATTTAAGCGACCGACGCCCGTCCATCTTTCTCAGAAATTGCACTTCACCGAGCTTTCAGCATTGAAAGGGCCAGATATGTTGCACCTCGTTCCCTTCCTTCAGGGAACATGAGTTATGGTGCATAACTTTCAGTTCCCTTTCAGTTCGGTCTCTCGGTGCAACATACTTGCTATGGGAACGTAATTCATTCACGCCCTTGAAATGCTCAGCAAAATGCATGTGAGAACCTCCGTCCTAAAAGACGGGCATCTCCCAGCTGCTTACTACAAGGGATGCAGAGAGCAGATGCAAGAGGAAAAAAAACAAATGTGAGAGACATTCACATGATGTCTCACATGGCCATGTGTACAACAACAGCTAGAGACAGCCTAAGCGTGCTCCAGCAGTGTGAATAATAATAATACTGAATATTCATCAACTCCTGTTCCCCTTTGAGAATTCCAAGGGGCAGGAGGAGCAATGTTTTCTTCTTCTTTTTTTTTTAAATGGCCCGACTGACAAGTGGAGCCCATCCTGATGTTGGAGAGCAGTCAAGGAGAGGGGAGACCTTTCCATTATGCTTCTCCCAGGCAAAAAACATAAAACATCAAGGGATACCCTTGTGAATGTTATTGCTGCTTGTGTCGGGACAAAGCAACCAAAGCCTTAGGCTTTCAGCCAGTACCTTTCAGAGGCCAGGCTGAGAGTTGCCACAACCCTGGACGTGGGTGTAGAAGTTGTCCACGTGCCTGAGTCAGTAGGTCCCTATGAGGAGGCAATTGCCATGGTGTCCCTGACAACATTGAGCTCAACTCCGGGAACCACGGTTTCTGTGGCCATCTGGGAGCTATGAGGATCAAGGAGAGGGCTCCCCGCCTTACCCGTTCCAATGTCGCCCCGATCAGAGGGACAGATGGAAAAGCATAGTAGAGCACCCCTGCTGGCCAATCATGTGCCAGAGCGTCTATCCCCAACGGAGCATCTGTCTCCTTCAGGGAGAAATAGAGGTCACAGTGTGAGCTAGCTCTGCAAGCGAACAGGTCCACAGAGGCTCTACCGAAACGTGACCATACCTGTTCCACGATCCGTGGGTTCAGGCTCCATTCCGACGCCAAAAGAGGCCCTCTTGAAAGGGCATCTGCTCCATAATTCAGATCACCAGGGACATGAGTCGCCCTAAGTGACAGAATTCTCGGAGCACACCACGTGAGCATCCTCCGTGTCAGATCGAGGAGGGCCCGGGACCTCGTCCCTCCCTCTCTGTTGATGAAGGACACCGTGGTCCTGTTATCTGATTTTACCAGGATATGATGCCCGGCAACCAGACCTTTACTGAAGAAGTATTTCAATGACAGGAATACGGCCAGCAATTCCAGGAAGTTAATATGTAATTTGGCTTCCTGCTCGTTCCAAAGGCCGCGGGCGTTCTGATTTCTGCAGATCGCTCCCCATCCTGTTTTTGAGGCGTCCGTCGTGATGACTACACGGGACGACACCCTTCCCAGTGAGACCCCTTCCGTGAAAACGGACAGATCTCTCCAAGGTTCCAGGGCCTTTAGACACTCTGGGTCTATCTTAACCTTTTCTGCTTGTTTAGGCAGAGCGGGTTGTATTTGTTGGTTAAACCATACCTGTATGGCCCGCATTTTCAATAATGCACGTGGCACACAAGGAATGGCTGCCGCCAAGAGGCCCAACAGGCGTTGGCACGTTTTCACAGGGACCCGTTGGTCCAGTTTAAATTTTCCCAGGCAATGGCGAATGGAGGAAACTCTTTCCTTCGAGAGCCATGCTCTGTATCGGACAGTGTCAATCTGTACACCCAGAAATACGGTAACCCGTGACGGAGTCAGATCGCTTTTCTGTAGGTTTATGACAAAACCGAGAGACTCCAGGTGAGAGATCACCTTAAGGGAGTGTGACAGCGCCTGCTTTCTGCTTCCAGCCAGAATTAGCAGGTCGTCCAGGTAATTCAAGACCCTGAGTCCTTGGTTCCTAAGAGGGGTCAGGGTTGCATCCAGACATTTAGTAAATGTACGCGGAGCAGTCTTTAAACCGAAGGGTAAGGCTTTGAATTCATAAGCGTTACCTTCGAATGCAAAACGGAGGAACTTTCTGTGTCTCCTCCACACGCCTATATGGAAATAGGCATCTTTCAAATCCATTGTACATGCGTAGTCTCCTGGTCTCACAGACTGGAGAACTTGCCGCAGTGTAAGCATCCTGAACTTGAAAGTTTTAATTCTTTTATTGAGAGTCCTGAGATCCAGAATCGGTCTCAAGGAACGGTCCTTTTTGGGCACCAGGAAGTACTTGCTGTAGTGTCCGGAGCGTAGTTTGCGTCCTGAGACCAAACTAATCACTCCCTTTTTCAGCATGGTTGAAACTTCCTCCCTCAGCACGTGCGCGCGTGTAGGGTTGATCTTAGATTGCAACACCCCTGAGAAACGGGGTGGTCTCTTTGAGAACTGCAACTTGAGCCCATGACGTATTGTTGTCATGACCCAATCATTTGGTAGGCACGCCTCCCAAGCCTGCGCATGCGCGCTGAGCCTGGATGGCATGTTGAGTTGCTGCTCCTTGTGTTTCAGGTCGAAGGGGGTGACCTTTGACCCCTCTCGCGCCTTTTCGAGCAGGTTGCTCGGCCCAACAGAAGATATAGCGAGATCAGGCCATCTCCGGCAAATCTCGCGTATCTTGCTATGGTTCATAGTTCGACCGTGAGGTCTGGGTTTTATAAAAATGGGACTCGAGTCAAGAACCAAGGCAGTCTGTGCATTGGTACTTTTATTTTTGCACTTTGAGATTTTTATTAAAGAAAAGTGCATTATAAATGGAATTCATTATTATTATTATTATTTTGTACATGTCTGAAACAGTATCTGTTTTGTTTATATATACAGTAGGCGAGTCATGTTTGGTACGCGCACACATGTCACCAGTTCCTCGTGGTTTTCTACGAGCAGAGACTGGGATTAGAAAGTTAAGTTCCCGTACCTTGTGGGTGGGCGAACCTGTAAAATTATCAGTTCGTCCTGGTTCATCAGGTCCGGAACTGGTTTCCGTAGGAAGAGGATGAAGCAGCACTCGGACGGTACTGCGAAGCCTCACAGTCCCCAGCGGTTCTCTTTTGTGGGAGACCACGCGTGTTTTCCATTGTTGGGGCAAATTTTTTCCTTGGCAAACCCTCGCGGAGGGCATCCGCTTGTTGGCGTGCTTGTTCCAGCCTTGTCTGGACACGTTTCAGGGCTCTCCCGAAGAGTCGATCGGGTGCTGTAGGAAGGTGGACCTCTGGTTTTCCGGGAGGTCCAACAGTGTTAGCCAAAGATGGCGCTGAGCGACAAATATTTCTGCCATTGCTTTGCCCTGGGAAATAGCTACTGTCCCCATCATGCTGAGCACGAGGTCAGAGGCATGGCGGGCCTCCTCTATGGCTCTGTTGTGGCTTGCTCATCCTTTGTTACCTGGATATCCTGTAGTTTTTCCACCAGATAGGCCTGTACCATGCTCGACGTATTCATTGCGCGAGCCGCGAGGCCTTGGGCCTTGTAGCACTTCTCGAGTTGTTTCTCCGAAGCGCGACAGGCTTTGCTGTGCAACGTTGGTTTCATCCCCATGGCTGTGGGGGCCAGGTGAGCCGCCAGAGACTCCTCTATCGGGGGTGCGCTGGCAAGACCCAGAGCCTCCATTCCCACGACATCCAAGAGTAGGGACAATGGCAGCATGATGGGAGCCCTGGGTTCCGCCCAGGAGCATTTGAGTTTTGTTAGAAAGTCCTGAAAAATTGGCATTTTCTGCGACGTTGTCGGTTGCTTCGCGTAGAAGTAGTTTCCAGCCAGCCTCGTAGCCCGTTGGCAAGGCGTGGGGTCCGGCCACGTTACCTGCAGGGCGTCAGCGGCCCTATGGCACAGGTCGATCAGGGCATGTACCGACAAGTCCGGTTCCGAAAGGTTCTGCGCCAGGTTCTGGGAGGAATGAACAATTTCTCCCTTGTCACCGTATTCGGCATCTATGTCGGACACTTCTGACGTCGAGTCTTCGACAGCAAGTGAGGAGTCCGACGCATTGTCTTCCCCGACCCGGCCACTGCACTCCAGGTCCACGTTTTCAGGCTCCGGTTCTGGAGCCGGCAGGTTAGTGCGATATGCGACCTTCATCGCCGCGGTCCTAGCCATAGACTTGGCCAGCGTGTCCGCGCGGCATTTCCTCACTATGGCCGTCATTCGACGACAGTGGGGGCAGCAGTCGGGGGATTCCAACGCCTTCCTCGCGTGTAGGATCCCTAGGCAGACAGGACAGGCCTCGTGGGTGTCCGTCGCCAAGAGGGAATAGCCGCAACCACTGGGGCATGGGCGAGAGCGAGGACTCGTCGTCCTGGTTTTCTTCTTCCTTGTCCTCTGCTTTCCCTTCTCGGGAGCCATGTTTGAGGACGAGAAGAGTAGGAGTTGGTCCTAGTTTCCTTTTGTTCAAAGCCATCTTCTCCGTCGTCTTGCTATCGCTAGTAGACTGCTAGTAGATTAGCAGAAGGTTGTGACGCAGTTAGCGTCGTCGAGCGAAGCTGCGGGAAAGAAGAAAACTTCGTGGTAAGTAGAAAAATGCTGGACTAGCTTTCGCCAGCCCAGCAGTACGCAGGAAAATTGTCTCTGTACGCTCAGTGTAGGGAACAAACTCACCTCAATCAAGCGACGTGACATCAGAGAGGTCCCGCAATGTTCAGGTGTTTCAGCGAGGTGAAGGGCAAAAAAGAGAAAGATGGACGGGCGTCTGTCGCTTAAATGCACAGAGGGCGGTACCCCTGGCGCGATGCTGACGCCCTTGCCGTAAAGGCGTGAATGTATTCCTTCAGGTAATCGCGCGGGGGCGCAATTCCCATAGCAAGTATGTTGCACCGAGAGACCGAACTGAAAGGGAACCATATGTTCCCTCGCGGGCTCCGAGATCATCCGATCAGATGCTTTTGGAGGATCCAAAAACATGACTGAAGCTCTGAGGAGATCGGGTGTTTTCAGTCATCGGCCCCAAACTATGGAACAACCTGCCCCCCAACATTAGGCAGGCCTCCTCCCTTCATCTGTTCAAATCCCTCCTAAAAACTAATCTGTTCTCTCTAGCGTTTCATACTGGGTGAGCTGACTTAGTGTATTTTGTTCTGTGTTTCTTTTTTAATGCTTTTCTTATACATTTTGATGATATTTTACTGCTGTTAATTTCATAGTTATATCTAGTGTGCGTTACAGTTTTCTGTTTTTATTTCTTGTTGATGTTGTTGTAAAGCACCTTGATAGCAGTTTATCTGTTTTAACTGTGCTCTATAAATAAAGATGACTTGACTTGACATATTTGTAATAAATAAACACTATCTAGTGGAGTTTTTATTATTATTATTTATTTATAATATATTTGTTATAAACAGATACATTATAAAACAATGTAAAAATACTAAAAACAGGAACATGTCTGTGTTGATTTATGCTAAGAACTTAGCAGATGTAAAGCTATTTAATATTTTATTTACCGGTAAATCATTTATTCATTCATTTAAAAGAGACAAAATAAAACAAATTAATCAAAAAGAAATCACTGAATGAAAAGAGTGCAAAAAGAAGAAAAAAAAATCTTGTATCACCACCTTATAATAAACATTGAACCAGTCCGGCCCCTGGCTTGTAGCAAATTTGTTTTTTTGGCCCTCTGTGCATTTGTCTTCAACACCCCTGACATAGAGAGATGACTTAATTTACTGGAACTTCAGAAACTATTTATCTTAATCTTTTATTAATAAATATGTCAACTAACAAAATTAAAATTTTCACCTCCTACAATATGTGGTTTACTGTTTATATGCTCAAGTTTGTCAAAGAGTTGTTGTCTAATTCATTCACATTTGTTATAGTTTATTTTCTTGTTTTGGATTTGCGTACTTGAGACTTTGGTTGAAACAGTTTTTAAATCTGACTTTGGTGCATCATGAGACTAAGTAACCTCCTCTGATAATTGGTTGAAACATATTAGGATACAGATACAATTTAAAGTACCTAAGGCTCTGCAGATGGCCGATGAAGCTGGACGGGACAATGGAGACGAAGTGGCGCTCGGTCATGATGCCTGTTTCGATGTTGTGGAACTCCAGTCGAGTGTGATCACCCACCATTTGGCCTGTAGACGGGGAGGGTGGAGGGGATGGGTTGAAAAGAAAGACAAAAAAACGAAAAGAAAACAGAACACTGTCTGACACTAACACAAAAGGGCTGATTTAAGGAGAAAATTACATCAACAGTATTAGATAAATGCAGACTGCGTGTTTCATACGCTCGTTATGCTGGTAATTATTGGCAACACGCCCCTGCATGGTGAAATGATGCTAACAAAGCAACACTAAGAACATTTCCAGGTGAAGTACCTTCTGCTACATCATCGTCAACCGTTAGCTTGTAGGTTTTGCCTCGACGCACCACGCGCACTGTATGCCATTCATTATCATTGAGCTTTTGCCCAGCATACAGGGTCTCCGGTCCCTTGCCTGAGAACAATGGTCAGTCACAAAGTTAAGGACAAACTGAGCCTCGAACCAAACCTTTGTTTCTTCTGCTTTTTAAACAAGGATTCATTCAGGAAACAAAGGTTTGGTTCAGTCAGTGAATGACACAAAAATTACAAAAAACTATGCTCTTATCAAACACCAGATTTGTGCAGCAACGAGAAAGAAACCTAAAGTAGGAAAAATTGCTTTTACTCATACAGGCATAAAGAAATATTTCCCTCATTTTGTTTTATTTTTTTAAACATATTGAAACCAGACAATTTTGTTTTTACTCGAAGAAAAGCTGATTTTTTATTGAAACAATGTTTACGTAAGTGTGACTGTTAGTAAGGCCATCTCAATCGATGGGAGACATTTTAGGATTTTAGTTGACGTAATATTTTAAGTTTCTCAGTGGTACTTTTTTTTACATGTTTTTTTATATTGGAAGATTAAAATAAACAAGTTAATTTTTTTTATAGTTTGGAGAAGAGTTGTCAAACCACAGACCCTAAATAAAAAGATAAATTTAATCAATTTTAATATATATA
>JBBPBX010074376.1:0-17593 GCA_038048925.1 Garcialebias charrua
CATATAAAATGATAATGAAAATAACTGTTAGGTGAAGTCTTGGTTCAGTTTCTCAGTCCAAAATTATATAAGAACATTGGTTGCCCTACTATCACAGCAACTGTATTCTGCGATTTTGATGAATACAAAATCGCAGAATTTCATGATTTCTGGCATCATGATTTCTGGCATCATGATTTCTGGCTGATCGGTTTGCCAGAAATCATCAAATTATGTTTGTATTCTGCATCTGTCTGTTAGCAAAATATCTTATGAACAACTGAACAGATTTTGATTAAACTTTCAAGAAATAATCACTGAATGGCTCTCTACGACTGGTTGACTTTTAAAGTACATCCAATTCAAAATGGCTGCCACAGCTAACTGAACAACACAAAATTGACTACAACTCAGTCAATTTGACAAAAAATTGAGATAAAATTTGGTGTGGTAGTAGCTGAGACTCATTCCCAAAGCATAAGCAAAGGACTTTTAGAATGCATAAGATCTTTCTTTAAAATTATAGCGTTATTTATTTAGAATCAATGGTGTTGGTCTGTTAGCAAAATATCTCATGACCCTCTGGACAGATTTTGAAAAATCTTTCAAGAAATAATAAACGGATGTTTCTTTACTGATGATTAACTTTTGAGCACAATTGAATTGAAGATGGCTGCAGCAGGCAATTGAAATAAGCCAACTCAAAAATGGTTATAATTCAGTTAATTTTACAGATATGGAGTTAAGTGATTGTTTGTTTAAAGTTATTTTATATATTCTTTTAAATAATGGGGTGATATAAGATTTTTTTCTTCTTTCTGCACTCTTTTCATTCAATGTTTTATTTTTGATGAATTTGTTTTATTTTGTCTCTTTTAAATGAATGAATAAATAAATTAAATAAAATATTAAATGGCTTTACATCTGCTAAGTTCATGGCATAAACCAACACAGACATGTTCCTGTTTTTAGTGTTTACATGGCTTTATATTGTAGCTGTACAGTATTATGATATGATGCGCAGCCACGGAGCTCCAGGGGGAAGCTGAGAGCAGCAGCTGCCCGCAATCAGAGCGCACATCCCCGGCATGAAAAAGCAAAACACCGCTGAAGCCCCTGAGCTCGAATGTCCAACATAAAACTAACTTGACCGCGGTTTAACGTGGCGCTATGGCTCTGCAGACATTGAACGTTGTTGTCTTGCAGTGTTTAAATACTTCCACACAGCGGACACATGTTACTTTGTTACGATGAAAAGTCGGCTAACTGCTAGCTAAGATGCAACTCACCAGTGTTGTCAGATCTTGATACAGAAACAAGTGTCCAGCTCCATGTAAACAATCCATAACCAATTGTGACCAGCTCCATGTAAAAAATCCATAAACAAACGACCCGCTTTTTCAAAACGATGCCAAAACAAACCCAACAGAGTACTCAGTCAGCCCCTCACGCTTGCAGCTGGCTGCAAACTGTGACATGGATTTCCTGAATGTGAGGCGGGTCTTATTACTCTGGGTTCATGAGACACGCCTCCATTCAGGAAATCCATTCCATAGTTTGAAGCCAACGTGCATCATGGATCAGAAAATATCGGTAGGTTGGATCAAAAATCTGATACGTAAATTATGTTGGTATCGGATGGTTTCCACTTCTTGCTCAGAGGGCGGGCCAGAGGGAGGGCCAGGCTCCGTGATACACGGGCACCGGCCCGTGTGGGCCCGTGTCCAGAACCGCCACAGGACCAAGCTGGAACAGAGGCGCAAACAGGCTGAATCTCTCCAGGTGGACATTCCCAAGGGAACCTTCGACCCCCCCTCCCCCCCAGGGAGTCTGCTAGGGTCAGACCTGCGCAACCTCGACACCGCTCAGCAACGCGTGCTCCACCGCAAAAGCGGCCGGCGTACGAGGACGAGCACCGGCAGAGACCACCGCCGGGCCCACCTCAGACCGAACACGCCTGGAGCAAAAACAGGTTTGTCCCCTGCCAGGCGGTCAGACACAGGGCCTCCTCGGCAAACAGGGACACCAGCCAAAAGTGTGTCTGATGAACCAGGTTCACGTCTTGGGTTTACACGATCACCTGCCCAAGCGGTACGGGGAATGATCTTTTCATCTCCAGACTTTATTTGTAGCACAATACAAAAAGCTAGTAACTCTGTTGCATGCACAAATCATGTTTTTCCTGCTGTGAATGACATAAAGTCATATATGTCGTTACACATAAGCATAAATAAAGCTAAAAAACAGCCCTTCTCTGTTTTATTGACTCTCAAAAAAAAAAACCACAATAACTTCAGCAGAAACGGGTCCCTCTGGCCTGCCAGCCGACATAAAGTGAGGGGGCCGTCTCCCCCCCTCCCTCACGGCTCACGGAGTGTTAGCCTAATCAATGAGCCCCAGCAGGGTGGCTCTGCTCCGTCTGTAGTGGACAGGCACAGAGGCGTCTGCAAGCAGGCCCCGCACCCTTCACGGAGACAGTTGAGGTGGGTCACGTGCTCCAGTCCCCGCTCCATTGTGAACAACGGGACGGACAATTCACTAACAAAACAAACACGTGACATGTCCGCGTCTCAGGGATACACGCCGACAGAATCTAATGACGGAGGGCCATGGCAGAAGCCCACAGGCAACCACAAGCTTCACACGCTCACAAAGGCGATTGTGATCAAACTGCTATGTGTGTAAACCAATCAAGGCTGAATCAGATTCCTCTTCCTGTTATTTGAAGGGAACTGAGCTCTCTGTCACAAACCAATATAAAGCCTGCCAAGCACAAATGATCATCTCCACGTTCTCATGTTGCAGCTGTCCCCTTATCATTAATGGGTGACACGTAATGTCCAAGCAGTGATCCGACAGCACGTGACATTTCTCACTGTGCTGGTTCAGCTCTGCTAACGATATCCCCCTAACGCGTGAAACACAGACCCCGGGCAGTTTGTCTGGCTCCAACGCTCTGTTAAGGCCTGGGACCAGTAAACTAGACCCATCCAGGAAACGGGTTGGGGTCAGGAGATCTGCTCGTTTACAAAACTCGCAGCTTCTCAGTCCCATGAGCCCAAACAAGGAAAGAAAAACAGACATTCTGTTCCATTTCTGTCTAATAAGGACGACAGATTGCATCTGCCCTTGATCACTCTCAATCAGGGCAACGTGGCAACACATCGGCAAAAAGGCCTTCTTCCTAACTTGGTTGAACCTCAGAGGATCACAGTATCCAGGGCCCTTGGAGAGGAACTGGCTACACCAACTGCTCTTCTTCAGGGATACACTATAGCCGTTTTCGCATTGACCAGCCCTTAAAGGCCCGGGTGGCCCCGCCCCGCCCTCTAACCCGGGTTCAGCGTGTCCGCATTTTCCTTTTTTTCCCCGGCTCCGCCCTCGTTTTGGAACCATCTCCACCGTGGTTCCATCGGACCGCGGCCCGACGGACCCAGTTTGACGTCATGTACTGCTCACATTTGATTCGTTGTTTGCAGCAGGGGCTGGACTGCTGCGTGTAGGGGCGGGACTAGGTACGTGTTGAGTCATCAACTGCGACTGATGTTAACCTGGCGTTCTAACAACAACCTCCATTTTAGAAAACAGCATGTCTACCTCCCAAGCCCCCGTTGCGTGCGTTCCGTGGTCAAATGATGAAGTAAGCTTCTTCCTAAATTACCTCGCAGACGAGCGTGTGCAGAGGGAGCTGGACAGCAGCACACGAAATGAAAAAGTGTTCAAGCGTGCCTCAGAGGAAATGGCTGTGGCTGGCTTCACTCGGACCTCCAAGCAATGCCGGGAGAAGCTAAAGAAGATGAAATCAGACTACCGGACCATGAAAGACCATAACGGTAAAAGTGGAAGAGGAAGGAAGGATTGGCGCTGGTTCAATAAAATGGACGAGATCTTTGGAAAACGGCCATCCAGCAACGGTAGCCAAATGGCCCTCGACTCAGCCACCCAAATGTTGGAGAGCGAGATGGAAGGTGAGCTGTTGTTACTTGTGTTTATTAGTCATCTTATGTCTTCCTAAATAAACTCAAAAACGTGTACAGGCTGCTGGGTTTGTGGCTACTTTTCTGGCTAGCTATTGTTAAGCCACGCTTGCTGCAGCAGCTAGCCTCTTAGCACAACAGGCTAGCTAGCCTAGCACAACATGCTAACGTAGTTCGTGTAACGTGTGTTTTTTCTTATAAATTAGATCAATCGATGCCGTCTTCAACGCCAGCAGAAACTCCTGAGTCCTCTTCTACCGCCTCAGATGAGCAGACGGGTGAATTGTGTTCACAACCAACCACACCACCAGTGTGCTCAGCTGCGAGGGCCTCAACTCCGGACTCCGCAGCCTCGACTTCACGTGCTCAGCCAGGTGGGCTCAGTGTTTGTTTATGTAATGAAAATAACCCGCCAAAAAAATAAATGTAATTCTAGCATAAAGACTGAACTTCTAACTAACTAGCGAACTAACAATAACTTTTGGAGGACATATAACTGTAGACAACTTTCTAGTTGTTCTCCAAATGTGGGTATGTGATTTAATAAATCAATGTTTGGCATTTTAATAAATGACACAAAACAATACATACTTAAATAAAAGTAGAAATATATGTCCTACATAATGCTTAAGAAAACAAATGCATATTTATTTCAGCGAGCAGCATTACTTTGATAAGAAAAAGGAGAAGCTTAAAAAGGCAAAGCAAAACATTTTAATATATTGACAGAAAATCATGTGTTAAAAGTAATAAAAGGAATATATATATATATATATATATATATATATGATGAATATATATATTTCTGCTTTTGTTTATTATCATGTCAGCTTGTTCTTACATTGATAAGAAAAAGGAGAAGCTTAAAAAGGCAAAGCAAAACATTTTAATATATTGACAGAAAATCATGTGTTAAAAGTAATAAAAGGAATATATATATATATATATATATATATATATATATATATATATATATATATATATATGACGAATATATATATTTCTGCTTTTGTTTATTATCATGTCAGCTTGTTCCTTCATAGACAGAAGTATTTCCAAATGTGTGTGTAATGTGCAATGCTCTGTGCCGGTTTTCAGGTATGCGTTTCAGGAAACGAACACGCAACACCTCATATGCAGACTACATCCTGGCAATGCATGAGGAGTCTCGTGAGGACCGTATACAACGGGACCGCCATATGGACCAAGAGATGCAGATGTATGACCGGCAGGTGGAGGTCTTGGACCGGCAGGTGAAGATGTTGGCAGAGGAAGGACAGAAGGATCGTGAGCTGGAGGCTAGCATCCGTCAACAGGAGTTGGTGAACTGGAAGGCAGACTCAGGGAGCTTGAGCCGCATAGCCGACTCCTTTGCCAAGCTTGTGGATGTGCTGGCTGCCAGAAAGTGAATTATTTGATATAAGCTTTAAGATTTTATCCTTCTTCATATACTTTTAAATATCGGGTGTGCATTTTTGGGTTGTTGGGTGGAGAAGCTGTTTATTTCACAGTCTTCCTTCTAAGTTGTTTGTCTACGCTATCATTCTTCTGCAATAAAGTGATTCCTTAAAATTTCGCTTTACTTGCACATGGCTGTGAACAGCAAACACACATAAATAAATTTAATGGAGATACATGTATAGTATATATGCTGTACACAGTACATACACTGTACACAGCACATATACTGTATGCAGCACATATATTCTATATATACTGTATATGCGCTGTATATATACTGTATACAGTATATGTATTGTGAATATACTGTATGCAGTTGACATACTGCATGCAGTTTTTTATACTTTATAGACATATATGTACTGTATACAGTACATGTACAGTATTTGTACTGCATGCAGTATGTCAACTGCATACAGTATATTCACAATACATGTACTGTATGGAGTATATATACTGTATACATATACAGTATATATAGAGTATGCGTACTGCATACAGTATATGTACTGTATACAGTTATACTGTATACAGTACATATACTGTATATATAATGCATGAAGTATATAAACTGCATGCAGTATATTCACAATACATATACTGTATACAGTACGTATACTGTATGCAGTACACATACTGTATATATACTGTATATGTATACAGTATATGTATTGTGAATATACTGTATGCAGTTGACATACTGCATGCAGTTTTTATACTTTATAGACAGTATATGTACTGTATACAGTACATGTACAGTATATATACTGCATGCAGTATGTCAACTGCATACAGTATATTCACAATACATATACTGTATGGAGTATATATACTGTACATATACAGTATATATAGAGTATGCGTACTGCATACAGTGTACTGTATAGTTATACTGTATACAGTACATATACTGTTTATATAATGCATGAAGTATATAAACTGCATGCAGTATATTCACAATACATATACTGTATACAGTACGTATACTGCAGTACACAGACTGTATATATACTGTATATGTATACAGTATATGTATTGTGAATATACTGTATGCAGTTGACATACTGCATGCAGTTTTTATACTTTATAGAGTATATAGACAGTATATGTACTGTATACAGTGCATATACTGTATACATACTGCATGAAGTATATAAACTGCATGCAATATATTCACAATACATATACTGTATACAATACGTATACTGTATGCAGTACACATACTGTATATGTATTGTATACAGTATATGTACTTTATACAGTATATATACTGCATACAGTATATTTATTGTGAATATACTTTGTGCAGTTGACATACTGCATGCAGTTTATATACTGTATAGAGTTTATGTACTGTATACAGTATATACTGTATGCAGTTCATATACTGTATGGTTTATATAATGTACAGAGTATATATAGAGTATATGTACTATATACAGTATATGTACTTTATGCAGTTTATCTACTGTACTGAGTACATATACTGTATAGAGTATATATACTGTATAGTGTATATATACTGTACATGTATATGACAGTGTACGAATAGTATGTTATATATTTAAAATACATATGTGTATTCAACCAACAACAACTGACATTTTGTGTACTTTTAATGTACAGTAAATCAGACTGTCATACAATGTTTACATTTAATGAACAGATAGGAATATGGACATTTCAAATCACGTTACGTTGCAGCAGCTGGACAAGGGCATTGCGTACAGCAGTTCCTGCTCCACCTACATTTGCAGCGCCTCCAGCACGATGTGGGCCAGCGGGTTCCACATCCCAGGTGTCATCATAAGGCGCCCCATGACTTTCGCACAGATTGTGCAAAGCACAGCAAGTTGTCACCATAATTCTTACAAGGTCTATGTCACACTCGTTCTTCTGCAACAAACAACGCCACCTTCCTTTCAACCGTCCGAAAGCGTTCTCAACCACTACTCTCGCCCGACTGAACTTGAGGTTGTAGGTTTGCTGCTCCTGTGTTAAACGTCCATTGTCAGAAAAAGGCTTCATTAGCCAGTTCTGTAACGGGTATGCAGAGTCTCCGAGGATGTAATAGCCGACACTGACACCCTCGATGTCTCTGGTGTGCGGTGGAAAAAGCCGCCCTTGCGCTGCCAGTTCCCCCAGCGAAGACAGTCTCATCACTCTGGAGTCATGCAAACTACCTGGCTGTCCAGAACTGATGTTCCAGAAGTGGCCCTCTCCATCGACAACACCCTGAAGGAGAATTGAGTGGCAGCTCTTGCGGTTAAAATAGTCTTTGCGGTACTCAGATGGTGCTTTGATGGCAATGTGGGAACCGTCAACAGCACCCACACACTGGGGGAGACCCCACCTCTGCTCAGAATAGGCTGCCATCTCAAGAAAGCGTTCAGGAGTTGGAAATTTAATAAGCTCTGGTACCAATATATCATGAAAAGCTGTACAAAACTCTTGAACACAATTACAAACTGTAGTTAGGCCTACACCAAACAGATGCCCAATGCTCCTGTACTCTGATCCTGTAGCTAGCTTCCACAGAGCTATCCCTACTCTTTTTTTTAATCCCACACACTTTCTGAATGTAGAGTCTTTCCGCTCCAATGCTGGACGTAATTTGGAGCAGATGTAATTAAAACTTTCCTCAGACATACGGAAGTTTTCAATCCATTGCCTTTCGGTGAATGTTGGTACCACATTGTCCCACCAGTTAGAGCTGCGTTCGTAGGCCCAGACAGACGGTCCCCGTGGGCAGCACATCATCTAAATCGGACAACAACAAAATAAAAACATTACTAATGACTTAACAGTAAGTTCAAATATAGATGAACATCTAGACACATGTGCAGGGCCATTAGTGTTCATTCAGATATACTAAATAGCAACTACTTTCAAAACAAATAAAGTAACATCGAGCTAATTATGCTAGCTGGCTAACCGCTTACCAGTCGACGCTGTCTCGCTGTTTCACGTTCCTGTACGGCCATGGAGAACCTTCGGTACCAGTGTAATCTACGTCGCCTCGCGATTTTTCGTCTGACTCGACATCTCTCTCGACGTTTACATATCGCTTTCAGTACTGCAGTGTGTAACTGAAGCGCTTCGATCAGCAGCATCAACACATACATGAGCTCCGTGTCCTCCATGTTCTGAGTTGTTGATGGGTCGCAGACAAACTGACGTCATATCCTTTTTGAGCTTTTCGGCAAGGACACTCCACCCACGTCAAGAGAACACCACACCCTCTTCAAGGCTTGCTCTACGGACAGTGCGTAATAAACGAGGGCGGGCCAGGGCTGGCTCTGGGCCAACCAGAGCAGCGCAGGGCCTTGGAGGGCTGGCCAATGCGAAAACGGCTTGTGTCACCAGAAGGAGCGGTCTCGCCGCTTAGGCTGGGAGCTGTTAAAAATTTCAGCTTGGTGGCAGAAAAGAACAAGCTGATGGCATCAGGCCTACCGGAAAATGTGGTAAAAACCATCCAAAATGCCCGTGCTATGTCAACACAGTCTCTCTACGCACAGAAATTACGTATATTTGAAGCTTGATACACAGAAAGAAATATTATTTCTTACTCATGTGACCTACCTCAGCTCTTGACTTTCTTTCAGGACTTACTGGAGAAAGGTCATTCTTTCTCAACAATTAAAGTGTTCCTATCAGCAATTTCAGCCTGTCACGAAGGCTGGGGAAACAGGACACCTGGTGCGTATCCAATCATAATAAGATTTATGAAAGGTGTGCTAAGAATGAAACCACCCAGCAGGATCCTGACCCCTGGTTGGGATCTTAGCCTGGTCTTGGGAGCTCTCTGTGATCCTCCATTCGAGCCACTGAGCGAGAATAAGATAGATTTATTATCTTATAAAACTGTTCTACTCTTGGCCCTTTGCTTGGCGAAATGCGTGGGTGACCTACATGCCTTGTCTGTACATCCAATGTGTACCAGATTCGCCCCTGATGGGTCAAAGGTCACCCTAAGGCCTAATCCCGCATATATCCCCAAGGTCTTGACTTTAAACCATAGGAGTCTGGACTTTGATCTCTCCTCTTTTCCACCTGCTCCTGTCCTCACTCAGGAACAGGAAAGGCTGAAGGCTCTCTGCCCCGTGAGAGCTTTACACACTTACATGCAGAGAACAGCCGAATGGAGAAGAACAAATCAAATGTTTGTGTGCTTTGTAGCACCTGCTATCGGAAAGGCCCTATCAAAGCAACGCCTCTCACACTGGATGACTGAGGCCATAAAAAGGGCGTACAGTAGCAAAGGTCAACAGGTGCCCTCTGGAGTGCATGCTCACTCTACTCGGGGCTTGGCCACTTCGTGGTCACTGTTCAAGGGTGTACTAGTTGCAAACATTTGTGCTATGGCAAATTGGAGCGCAATAAACACTTTTGCAAAGCATTACAGTTTGGATGTTACTACGTATGATGTCACTCAGGTTGTTCTTTCTAACACACAGTAGAAAGTAGCCTTGAGATGCCTGCTGATCAAGGGCAGACGTTCACACTAGCATGCATTTTACTGAGCATGTCAAGGGCATGAATGAATTACGTTCCCATAGCATATGTTGCACCGAGAGAACATGACTGAAAGGGAACTGAAAGTTATGCACCATAACTCATGTTCCCTGAAGGAAAGGAACGAGGTGCAACATATCTGGCCCTTTTCAATGCTGAAAGCTCAGTGAAGTGCAATTTTGGAGAAAGATGGATGGGCGTCAGTGACTTAAATATCCAGAGGGCGGGGCCTCTGACGCAACGCTGACGCCCTTGCCGTAAAGGCGTGAATGTATTCCTTCAGGTAATCGCGCAGGGGCGCAATTCCCATAGCATATGTTGCATCTCGTTCCCTTCCTTCAGGGAACATGAGTTATGGTGCATAACTTTCAGTTTCTACTTTTCCCGAAAGTTGAACAAACATCAAAAGATTTACTCAACTATTGAAAAAGAAGCCTTGGCTTTGATAATGGCACTAGAACACTTTGAGGTGTACATTGGAGGTTCTTGTGATCCCATTATTGTATACACTGACCACAATCCCCTTACCTTTTTGTATCGGATGTGTAATAAAAATCAACGCTTAAAGCTGCTATATGTAACTTTTCTAACAATATATTTTTAACATATTTCTTCACTCTGTCACTAGATTGATGTTAGAGAGGTAATCTCTGAAAAAAACTAAAAAAAAATATTGTCCCCTTGCTTCTCCAGGTGGTAAATAAGCATTTCTAAAAAGAAAAAGTGACCCGCCATTTTCCAGCCAATAAAAACAAAGTTTGTAACCAGCCAATAAAAACCGAGCTTGAATTTGAATCAGCCAATAAAAACAGAGCTTGAATTTGAATTTCAACAGACCACAAGGGGGCAGAGCCATATATGGCTCTGAGGGGGAGGGATCAGAATGCTTTGCTTGTTGAAATTTTTTCTAAGTGCTGATGTTCTACAGAAACTGCAGACTGAACCTTTAATGAGCTGGTCTTTGCAACTACAGCCTTTTAACATCTCCATATTACACATTAGAGGTAAGGATAACGTCATAGCCGATGCTCTCTCTCGTTTTTGAATACCCTGCCCAACTTGTCTTTTTGTATGGTGTAATGTAGCTGGTGTCACCACAAGACTACATTTACCCCCTTACAAAACACTGGTGGTAGAGGTGTTATGTATCCTGAGGAGGTTGCCCATGTTGACACCTACAGGTTTTTGTATGTGTTGGCTGCAGTCTTGTTGTACCTTGGGCACACCTATTTTTAATTAGTCTGATTATGGTCAGGCTTGTGTGTTCAGCCAGAAGGACCTGAGTGACACTCCAAGGTGAGGTTNGGTCAGAGGTGAACTCGGAGGCTAATTCTGTGGCTAGCTGATTGTGCTGGGTTTCTTGGATAAATCCACAGAGAACCCCGCTGTTTCAAGCCAAATTAACGCGGCCGGAGGATTTTACTGTGTGTTTTGTGTCGACCATTCGACGGTGAGTCGTTAGTTTTATGTATTTGGGTTACTTTTATGTATAAATGCGGTGGCGACACACCAGTGTATTTGAGATTTAAAAGTGGTTTTAGGGATTAACAGATCATTCTCTTTTTTGTTAATTTTGTGGCCGAATAGAATATTTGTACGTAAAGAATTAAATAAATCCTTTGATTTTTGTAATTTCATCCTTTTAGGATCATTTTAGTTACTTTTCAGTTGGCAGTGTAGTGCAAATATTGCATAACGCTGCCGGCTACCAATTGTCGAATATAAATAGTGGATTAGATTAGCTTCCCCTAATTTTCATAAGACATTTGTGCTTTTGAAATTGTGGACCTAAAAAAATTAATAAGCGTTTTAGAAATTATGGAACTAATTTTTTGATTAGCGTTGCCCACCACTGATGAAGACAGCAGGACATGAATGAGGACAGCAGGACATGTATGAAGACAGCAGGACATGAATGAGGACAGCAGGACATGAATGAAGACAGCAGGACATGAATGAGGACAGCAGGACATGAATGAAGACAGCAGGACATGAATGAGGACAGCAGGACATGAATGAAGACAGCAGGACATGAATGAAGACAGCAGGACATGAATGAGGACCAGGCAGTAATAAAGACAAAAGTTTTTGAATTTATCTTCATCCTTCTTGTGTCTTGTGTCCATTAGATGTGTTCGGCCTGAGCTAGCCGTAACATCGTTGGAGGACTGAACACGCATCAGGCCCAGACTGAGCTGTCTTATGAAAGGGGCTTATCTATGTGATCAAAAGATGTAAATAAACATTATAGTAATGTTTGTTTCCAATTGGTCATTGGAATGTGAAACATTTCAGCATACAAAAAATAAATAAACTGTCCAGATGACCTGACTGAAAATTGTTGGATTGTATACCTGGATTACTGAGCATGGACTTTGTTGATTATAGTAATGAATTAATCTGCATTATGTAATATTAATGAGTCAATCTTTTTGGATTAATTTCATGTGTTAACATGTTAATGCCTATCCATCCATCCATCCATTTTCTTCCGCTTATCCGGGGTCGGGTCGCGGGGGTAGCAGCCTAAGTAGGGAGGCCCAGACTTCCCTCTCCCCAGCCACTTGGAGCAGCTCCTCTGGGGGAATCCCAAGGCGTTCCCAGGCCAGCCGAGAAACATAGTCCCTCCAGCGTATCCTGGGTCTTCCTCTGGGTCTCCTCCCGGTGTTAATGCCTACAGCCCTAAAATATATACTATACCGTATATACAGTATAAGTACCAGTATATAGTCAGAAGTTCCATTTATAGTTATGTATGAATATTTTAAGACCTCTGACGGACTTGCGACATGTCCAGGGTGTCCCTTGCCTCTCGCACAGTGACTGCTGGATATGGACACTAGTGACCCCAACGACCCAGAAAGGACAAAGGGGGCAAAAATAGATGCATGGATGGATGGATGGATTTTAATATCTGAAAACAAGTGGAAAATTTTTTTTTTTCCAAAGACATTAAAAATCACAGCTGGTCCTAGATCAGGCTTTGAGTTTTGTCCCCTTGTGTAAATAAGTTTGATTCAGGAAGTGACACAGCTCTAATGAGGTTTGGTCTTGTTTCATGTACTTTCTAAGTTCTGAAAAATTCATGGGAAATCAGCAGGAGAGCCGTGAGTCATTGGAATTTGTTGCAAAACATTTCCCTTAGATATTGTTAATAGATCGTCTCCTTTTATATTACGTGTTCCATTACAGACTAGTATTGGTCATAATGATCAATCTGATGCAACTGACTTCACACTTGGCTTGGTTAGCTGCTCTATGCACTGTAGCATATTTTCTCCATTGTGTCTAAAATTGTAATTAAATATAAATTTTAGTTTTTGTGTTTGTGACTTGCAAGATTTCTTCCAAGTCAGCACCCATTTATCTCCATTCACACTTAGGTAAAACTAAAAAGTGAACATCAGCAACAACTGATGCCTCTAGTCATCTGTTTGCTGATTGGTCTCAAGCCACAGTGGAGCCAAAGTTTCTATTAATGAGTTAGAATAAACTATTTATTCTATGGCTGTTAACGCCTTGATATAAGGGCATGCTGTGACCTTTGACCACTTCATATATCAAGTGTTCTCAAGTTGACATGTGGCTTCATCACAGTCATTGTTGCCGCACATGACACAATGACTCATGCACGCTATTTTCTCCAACCATGCAATTCAACAATGCAAAGTGAGTTGCCTGTGGAATATTGGAGTTGTCCCAATGGAACAAAAAGAAAATGTAAAGAAACCCCTGGGCCGAGACCTCCTGGCCAGACCCATCTGAGCAGATAGTTTTCGAAAATGGATAGCGGCATCCTTCTTGTGAAATGTGCTGCTGAGTCGCACGGATCAAGTGGCAGCCCTGGTGCCATGCCGGGGCCTGGATGGGAGGAGGGATGGTGTGTTGTCACAGCTGAATCGGACACTTTTGATCTGATAGATAAGAGAGAGAGAAAGGGAGGCAGGGCAGCATAGCTGGAGGTCCTGGAGTGCCTCTTGAAGTTGGAGAGAAAACAGAAAGCAGCCATGAGTCTTTTTAGTGTCCGTCTTACTCTTTTCCCAACCGGATCAGATTGGTTTTCCAATTTCTTTCGAGAAGCTACAGCTTTGATCTGACCTCACTTTTTTGAGCAGATCCGAACATATACATTGATTTCTGTAAAGAAAACTTTTTAATAAATTACGTAAAGTAAAAAAAAGTGCAACCAGTGTTCCCAGAAAAAGTGTAAAAAGTTATTTAGAAGTAGTTGAGTCACAATTCAGGGTTGCTCGTTGTGAGGTTTCCTGCTTATTTCCTTTTAGGTGTTGTTCTTCCCCTTTTTATACCATCAGCATGTACAAGCATGTGACATAGCACAAGGCATTAATCATATTATACCGCACCTCCAAGTATATTGCATAGTTCTAATTTCTTGAGCTGATTTGTCCATGAGAGTGAAGTACAAAGTAGAATAAATTAAAGGACTTGTGGTTATGTGTCAAACTAAATTTCTTGATTAAAGTGTGTGGAAAAGCACAAGAATTCAATTCAGTTTATTTATATAGCACCAAATCACATGTATCACGGCACTGAACAGGAATATTCACATACATAGAAAAAACTATTAGTAATGTTCTTTGGAAGCAGCAAACAAGTTGAATCTTCACTTTGTCACAGAGCAAGCCCAATGGGAACAGTGGAAAGGAAAAACTCCTCTTTGACAGTAAGAAACCTCCAGCAGAATCAGACTCAGGACAAGCAGCCTTTGACTGGCTATTTTGAGAGGACAGGAAGGAGAGACAAACCAACGACTTGTCCAGATGTTGGTGCAGGTGTATCTGAAAGACAAAAACACATCAGGTCAGACATGTTAACTAACTTTCTAACTGTATAACTATGACCAAAATATTTGACAGTGACACAAATATAAAAAAAAGTTTTATATTTTGAACAGACAGAGGTAAAATGCTTATGACCCTGCTATTCTTAAACTGTTCCATTTCAACCAAATTGTATAAAACATTAGCACTTGTCTTACATTATGCATACTACAGGATGAGTATTACTGTTCAGTACAATAATAAAATATACTCTACAATAATTATCTGTTAAAATGGCTGGCACATGACAAAAATATATAGCCTGTCCTGCGAATCAGTGCTTTACTTGCTGTAAACTATTACTTTTCTAACTTCTTAGCAGTTATCTGTACTGTAGCGCTAACCCTAACTTGCACCAAAAAGTATTCTTGGATAATTAACGTGTTTCCATCTATTTGTGTTGTACAAAAGTGAGGCCATGTTGTTTTGTTTACAGATGACATCATATTGTATTTTTGGAACGTGTCCATGAACTTGCACTGATAAACCCACCCATTTGTCTGCAGTCAATCATCAAACATCAAGTTACAATGAGATTTTATTTATTTATCTATATTTGAACATACAGCAGCACTGCATCATGTTCTAAATTATGCTGAACACACATGCAGACAGAGGCAGAAGACTTGGAGGTAAAAATAAAGAATTAATGTATTCTTATAAAAACAAAAGCAAAAGATGACATAGCAGCAAAACTTACATGAAGGGCCACGATGGAAAGGGAAACAGAACATGAACGGCTTGTGAGCACAATACACAGACAACGAAAAGACACAGACGCTAAATAAATACAGACACTAGTAACGAGACATGATGACTCACACCTGGGGTGGTTGGGATTAGAGACTGGTGTGACAGGAGCTGAACAACAAGGAGGGGAGACACTGGGGTGTGCAGGAAACATGAGGGTTACAGAAAAGACAGGACAAAACACAGACTCCCACCGTCTGTAAGAACAATGTGACTCAACAGAAATCAACACTTGTGATCTGAGGTATAAATACAGAATGTAGTTTTATTTTATTTTATTTTTTAGTAATGACCCTGCTATTCTTAAACTGTTCCATTTCAACCAAATTGTATAAAACATTAGCACTTGTCTTACATTATGAATACTACAGGATGAGTATTACTGTTCAGTACAATAATAAAATATACTCTACAATAATTATCTGTTAAAATGGCTGGCACATGACAAAAATATATAGCCTGTCCTGCGAATCAGTGCTTTACTTGCTGTAAACTATTACTTTTCTAACTTCTTAGCAGTTATCTGTACTGTAGCGCTAACCCTAACTTGCACCAAAAAGTATTCTTGGATAATTAACGTGTTTCCATCTATTTGTGTTGTACAAAAGTGAGGCCATGTTGTTTTGTTTACAGATGACATCATATTGTATTTTTGGAACGTGTCCATGAACCTGCACTGATAATCCCACCCATTTGTCTGCAGTCAATCATCAAACAACAAGTTACAATGAGATTTTATTTATTTATCTATATTTGAACATACAGCAGCACTGCATCAGACAGAGGCAGAAGACTTGGAGGTAAAAATAAAGAATTAATGTATTCTTATAAAAACAAAAGCAAAAGATGACATAGCAGCAAAACTTACATGAAGGGCCACGATGGAAAGGGAAACAGAACATGAACGGCTTGTGAGCACAATACACAGACAACGAAAAGACACAGACGCTAAATAAATACAGACACTAGTAACGAGACATGATGACTCACACCTGGGGTGGTTGGGATTAGAGACTGGTGTGACAGGAGCTGAACAACAAGGAGGGGAGACACTGGGGTGTGCAGGAAACATGAGGGTTACAGAAAAGACAGGACAAAACACAGACTCCCACCGTCTGTAAGAACAATGTGACTCAACAGAAATCAACACTTGTGATCTGAGGTATAAATACAGAATGTAGTTTTATTTTATTTTATTTTTTAGTAATGACACATTAATTTATGAACATAGAATTAAAACTTATACTTCTGCCAGTCACCAGGGGCTGATCGTTTTTTCTGCTTCAACTTCTGGGTTCCACTGTGTGTCTAATTATGTTACATTCCTCTAGCTTGTACACTGGAACAAATGGAGATGGGTTGTTTTTTTAGTTATTTTTACTTCACTTCTCACTTATACTGTAACAATGATGAAGCTAACATTATTTTGTTAGCATCTGCTTATAAAATATATAGTCTTTGTTGTTGCTTGTGTAAATGTAATTAATTTGAGCTGCAATATACTTCAGTATCCGAAAAAGCTAAGTCTGGTCCTCTGGACATTTTTTTTGGATTTTTGCACCTTTTTGGATTTTTCTACCTGGATTATTGAGCATGCATCAGGATACTTCAGTATCATTTTAAAAATACTCCACACTTCTTATTATTCTATACTATAGTTACAAATATTTTTTTCAGTAATATTTTATTATAATTTATGCTATTTAGTCTGTTATCTTACTTTCAAGAGTCTAAATTGTAGTTAGACTGAAACGGTTCCAGCTGACATAATTGAACCCTTTGTTGTTTTAGTTGGACTTCTTCATCAACAAGATAACCTTTTTGTCATGTATTTATTTTATGTCTCACCTTTGTTATGCTCCTGTTATTATCTGATCTCTTTTCAGGAACCACACATTTTGATGGTTGCAACCATGCCAGAGCCTATGAGTACTACACTGAAAGCATCAGTAAAGCTCAAGGCTTTGTTGGATTCCCTTGCTCTAACAAAGACAGTTTCTCTGCAGTAAGTTAACATTGATATAAACATATATATACATACATATATAAATAAATAAATATATATATATA
>JBBPBX010074377.1:5885-17593 GCA_038048925.1 Garcialebias charrua
ATTTATTTATTTATTTATTTATTTATTTATATATACTTAATTGTTTTTATTGGTTTACTGTTTTGTGTTTGTTTTTATCTTTGTACAGCACTTCGGACGGCTGCCATGTTGTATTGTATGTGCTTTAGAAAAAGTTTGGTATTGTATTTCAGCTTAATATCTCAAATTATGGCTGATTTATAGAATTTTTCCTTTTTAGCTCAGGTGGCCATCTTGGATTTTTGATTTGCAATCATACTCTTCTAGGGATTTTTCTCAGCTGCCAATACACCAAATTTAAGCTAAATAGCTCTCAAAACCTCAGAGTTTATTCCATTAGAAATTAGCTTTGGTGGCCATCTTTCATTGTAGTTTGCACCACATTAAAGTTGATAGAAGAGCAAGACCCTCTTCAGGTGGATAATAATAGTTGGCTGCCTTTCTAGACAGTCCCCAGTGTTTTAAAACATTCCAAAAAGTATTCATTTGGACCATTTTACTGTATCTGTTATCCTTTTGTTTTAAAAATATGAAATACATGCAAAACTTCTTGAGTAGTCCCTTCATATGTCCAGTAGTTGCTGGTTTTAGCGAGGGATCCGTACCCTGAAGCCCTGTGATAAGGGAAAAGCCGCAAAGTAGGAATATTAGTACAAGCAGTTTTTCTTTTCATACAGAGCTTCTAGGATATTCATAAACTCATCATATGCTCTGTTCGCATCATCAACATACACATCATTCCAGTCTTGTTTATCTAGATCCTCTTTCAATTTTTCCAAAACTTTTTTTGACGTGTTTATGATCTTTTTCTTCATTGTGACTGCTTTTGTGATGCTTTGATCATTTTTATAGATTGTGAAAACTGGTAAATGATCACTTAAGTCGGTCGTTAAGATACCACCTATCACGTCCCCATTTGTTATATTTGTGAAAATATTATCAATTATTGTGGCACTATGAGTTGTAATTCTTGTTGGCTTTGATATCAATGGATACATATTTAAACTGTACATTGAGTTTATAAATGTGCTTATGTTATTTGAATCTGTTTTATTTCCCATATCAATGTTAAAGTCTCCACACAAAAAAACATTTTTATTAAAACTCTTCTCCATTAGCTCCAAGATTTTATCCGTGAATATTTCTATATTTGCTCCTGGTGATCTATATACACAACTTATTATTATGTTTTTATCGTTTTTGTTTATTATTTCTATTGTTATCATTTCCATAATATTATCAACTATTATTGACATTTCACTATTTAATTTACATTTTATTTCATTATTGACAAATAGAGCGACTCCACCACCTCTTTTATTATTTCTGTTCATATGATATAATTCATACCCCTCGATGTGAATATTACTTGTGTTATCATCATTGAGCCATGTCTCTGACAGCGCTATTATTGTAAAAGTTCTATTTAACTGTTTTAAGTAATCTGTTATTTTGGATATGTTTGCATTTATACTTCTGCTATTAAAGTGAATAATAGAGAGAACTCCATTTGATATATTGATGTCATTAAACTGCTCTTCATTATAATATTCGCTATCTTTTATTACAGGAAAAAAATTTGCATCAATCACATTTTCAACATTATATATTTTAGGTTCTGAGTCTTCGTATGTTGTCATGTTCTAATGTATTTGTTCATTTCACTGTATATTTTATCCATTTTGAGTGTGAGTTGTTTCATTGATTTGTAATTTTTCATCTCCTGTGTTCATCCAGATCCGTCAGCTCTTTTATCATTTTAGGCTGAGACCCTTCCTTTGTTTTGATAAAGATGTATCCATTTCTTGTCCATGTTGATGCTATTTTGTTTTTTAACCACCTTGCTTCCTTTGCAATTTTTCCATTTTTTTTGGTTAGATGTTCATTTATGTAAACGTTTGATCCCTGCAGATTTCTTTTATTCTTCATAACATAGTTTTTTGTATTCCTGCTAATGAACTTGACGACTACTGACGGTTTGAATCTTGGTGAATTATTGGGCAGGGTGTGACAGAACGAAATGTCCCCATAGTTTATGTCAATGTTCATGTCCTGTAAGAAAGTAACTACATGTTCCTCCAGAGTCTCTTGTTCTTCCTGAGATGCATTCTCAGTTGGGTCTTTGTTGGTAAGAGTTCTTGCATATGTTTGACACTTACTAACATCAAGTCCTGAGATCACCATGTTGTCTTGCTTTGTGTATTGTTCTAAATCCTTTATTTTTCGTTCTAGTTCAGCAATTTTATTGTCTTTGCTAATTATCAGTTCTTTCAGTTCTCTTATTTCTTTAATCAGACCAGCCTGGGAATCCATTTTTTTTGTAAAATTTTCTATTTGTCCACTCATAAAGTTGAGTGATTCTTTAAAGTCTTGCATTTCTACTGAGTTGTTTCCCTCCGGTTCTGGTGACTTTTGTCCTCGATTTCTCATATTTACAGAGTCTGGTGACTTTTGTCCTTTACTTCTCGTCATACTTACAGAGTTTGTAATCTAATGGTAGCAGGTCTCTGGTTTGTTTGCTGAACCACGTGGTCCTTCCACGAGGCTCACAGGCCTAACGATGGTGCACCCAGATCAGCAGTTATTAGAACAGAACTCACGGTTTCAGCAGCCTGCAGCAATCAGCTCTATTATCCGAAGAGGTTTTGCTCACTAGATCCGATGTAGCCCAGTTAGCACAGCACGTAGCTCCAGTAGCTCCAGGCGCAGCTCCGACACCAGCCCGGCCCCAGGCGGCGGTCCCCTGGCTCGCCCACGGCGCTCGGCCCAGCTCGAAGCTCCAGGTTGCGTTCACGGCTCTCTGCCCACTCGCGGCGCTCGGCCTAGCTCGAAACTCCAGGCGGCATTCACGGCGCTCGGCCCACGTGTACCACCGCACTACCACTGTAGCGTGCTTTGTTGTATTCTTTCGCTGCAACAAAGCACCTCCAGCGTGCCAGCCCGTAGCTACGCTAGGCTAACTCTCAGCAAAAACTCACGGACACGTTGGCTTGTAGATTCATAATTCTGAATCGCATGTTCCAGTCCAATTTCCGCAGCTTTTCAGCGCTCCTCTCTGCACATCCAGTGCAAAAAACTGCAAGTACAAGCTCTCCAAATACTCCTTTTGAAAAGAATTGTGTGCAAACAAATTACACAAAGAGAAATACGATTGATCAACCATGGATGACAAAAGGGTTGAGAAATGCTTGTAAAAAAAAGAATTATTTGTATTCATGTTTCTTGAAATTGCGAAGTCAGAGCGCTGAAGAAAAATATAAAAAGTATAAAAATAAATTAGTAGGGATTATAAGGAAACATAAGAAAGAATATTATAGTAAATTATTAGATAAAAGTAATGGTGATATGAAAGCAACATGGCGAGTAATGAATAGTGTCCTGAAGAATCATAAAGCAAAAACTGGTATTTCAAAATATTTTGTAAAAGACAACGATGAAATTCATGATGAAAATGAAATTGTAAATGGATTTAATCAATATTTTGTGAATGTTGGATCAAGCCTTGCAGCTAAGATACCAAAAGTAGATAAAAATGTGATCCACTCAATTACAGGTTGTGCAAATAGTATTTTTCTAAATGGAACTAACAAAGAGGAAATAATGAATGTAGTAAAACATCTTACAGACAAGAGATCAAAAGACTGGGTGGACATGGATATGATGTTTGTGAAGGACATAATGAGCCATGTTATTGAGCCATTCACATACATATGTAACTTATCATTTTCAACAGGAATATTTCCAGATATTTCTGTGAATTGATGATAAAACACACAGACACACAGTATATATTGTATGCAGTATACTGTATATTAAGACAATGGGTCAAACTAATGTCATGTACAGTATTTCCATCATTTTAATGATACACCACTATAACACCAAGTGATGTCCAAATTAAATAGAAAAATAAATATGAAATATTGTAAACATGTTGACTGGATTAAATAACAAAGCTGACAAATTGAAGCAAAATAATCAACAGCTGCAGGAGCCTGTGCAAATTGTTTTGTACACAAACTAATAACTAATAATGTTGAATAATTATTAGAAACATTAACTAATATATTACCATTTCAGTGCTGTGGAGACGATGTACATGTTGTAGAATTCCTTCTGCCTCGTCCACATGCAGCTCATGTAACTCCACACAGCAGCTCACCTCATGAAGTGAAGGTCTCCAAAAACCAGCAGGAGCTGAAAAACATTATAACCTGCTGTTTACTGGAAATAACTTAGGCTTCTCTGAAGACAATCCGCTAATATATTAACTTTTAAATGGCTAAATTGGACGGATCGAGTTTGTATCTCCTCCATTGTTTTCAAGGTGCGCAGTAGAGACGTGTCTTGTTATGACGTCATCATCCTGCGACGGGGAAATCCCTATTTATCGTGTTAAAAAAATGGCGCTAATTTTAAACTGTTTTTGAGAGGAATTCTAATTAATTTAACATTGTTTTAGCAAAAACGATCAGAGGTCAATCTTAATATATATATATGTTGTGCCATTTTATGGAAAGTTAAAAGATGATGTCAGTGGAGCTTTAAAAGACAAAGTTGTTATAATCTTAAGGGGACAGAGTTGTTTGTAAAACCACAATTCAGAACCAGTTTGAAGGGACGTTCTACCTCAATCCAGGGAATTAGATTATGGAATGGCTTGGAGAATGTAGTTAAAAATGCCAAGTCAATGTTTACATTTAAAAAAATGATCAAAACAAATGTGTTAAAAAATATATATGAAATAGCGTAATGTGTATTGTATTAGTTAGAAAATTAGAAAGAGTTAGTCATTTTGTACTGTTGGTTGAAGATTATTATTGTTTAATCTGATTGTTGGAAAAAGTTGGTTGAAGATTATTATTGTTTACATGGTTGATTATTGTTGTTTAATCTGATTGTTGGAAGTAAGGGGCAGATATAATAAGATTTATTCTTCTTTCTGCTACCTTTCATTTTTTTATATTTTGTACACTATCATTTATGAGATTGTCTTGTATTGTTTCTTTTGTAAAAAAAAAAAGAACAAATTTAATAAACATAAACATAAACATAAGTAGTAAGTAGTAGTTAATTTTAGTGTGTGTACATAATATATATGTTTTCTTCTTTCAGCTTCTCTCTGGGTTAGGGGTCGCCACAGCAAACTAGTCGCATGAAGATTTGGCAATTGTTTTTACGCCGGATGCCCTTCCTGACAAAACCACAGACCACTGAGCTACCACAGCCTCTGTGTGGAGCAGAGAGCTGATATCTAGGGTTCCCGGGGAAGCAATTGGTGTGGGTTAAGGGCCTTGCTCAAGGGCCCAGAGTGGGGAAAATGAGGGTGGGGGCAGGTGTGGGTGATTCACTTATCCCACCCACATCCCACCCACATTTTTGATGTTGTCGGTACTGGGGCTTGAACCGGCGATCTTTCGATCACAAGCTCACCTTCTCTAACCTCTGTGTCACCACTCCCTACACACACACACACACACACAGGTTTGTCAATGTGGTTTAGCCGGACTTTTTCGCCAAACCCGCCCGAAGGTGTAATACGGGGTCTACCCCTTCCCGAGGTCCTAGCGACCTGGGACCAAGCTCAGTGCACTCTAAAAATTTTGAAAAAAATTTGGGTCCCTTTAGCTTTCCGATAGGAGCTTCACAGCACGTTTTACCACCCAGACTCCAGTGTGGTTTACAAGGACGTCAAAAAATGTGGTTTATGAGGACAAACATGCATTATGGGGTCTTTAAAGGGACATTTAAACTCCGCCTACTTAACATAAAATTAACATAAAACACACAAATGTGACAGGACACTGCATTAGGAGAACTATTTTTTGAACTGCTTTTATTAAACAAATTATGCACATACTTTATTTACATTCACTAAAAAAACTTCAATAACAAAATCTTCAAATGTTTAAAATAAAATAAAAAATAAAAACTTAAATTCTGGTGACATATTTACATTATTATAAAACATATCAACATATACATATTTCTAAAACAAATTTTTACTTTTTCTGCAGGGTTAATCACAACACAATGTAAAGTACAGGTGATCCCCGACTTACGAGCGATGAAAGACTTCTGAGATGACATATTTACATATTATAAAACATTAACATTATAAACCTGAACATATTTCTAAAACAAAATTTACTTTATTTACAAGGTTCATCACAACACACTGTAAAGTACAGGTGATCCCCGACTTACGAGCGACGAAAGACTTCCTCAGTCTGAGATGCTGTATTCAGCTCAGTCTTATAAAGACTTCCTCAGTCTGAGGTGCTACATTCAGCTCAGTCTCATAAATAGCACCCTCTCAAAGTGGATCAAACAGTTTGCTGATGACAGCCAAAACCAGCTGCTCATATGATCACATGATTAGGCTGATGGTCCTCATTGATCATGTGAGCAACTGGTTTTGGCTGTCATCAGGAAGTCTTTATTTATAAGACTGAGCTGAATGCATCTCAGACTGAGGAAGTCTTTCGGATGAAAGACTTCCTTAGTCTGAGATACTGTATTCAGCTCAGTCTTATAAATAAAGACTTTATGATGACAGCCAAAACCAGTTGCTCACATGATCAAGGAGGACCATCAGCCTAAACATTGCCCATTTGCTACATCCATTCATTATCTTTACCCGTTTCTTCCATTTTGGGTCACGGGGGTCGCCGGTGCACATATCCAACAATCACAAGGACAAGTCTCCAGTCCATCACAGGGACACGTGGACAAGTCACCAGTCCATCACAGGGACACCTGGAAAGGTCTCCAGTCCATCACAGGGACAGCTGGACAAGCCACCAGTACATCACAGGGACACGTGGACAAGTCTCTAGTCCATCACAGGGACACGTGGACAAGTTTCCAGTCCATCACATGGACACCTGCACAAGTCTCCAGTTCATCACAGGGACATATGGACAAGTCTCCAGTCCATGACAAGGACATATGGACAAGTCTCCAGTCTATCACAGGGACACGTGAACGTCTCCAGTCCATCACAGGACACATGGACAGGTCTCCAGTCCATCACAGGGACACATGGACAAGTCTCCAGTCCATCACAGGGACACGTGGACAAGTCTCCAGTCCATCACAGGGACACATTTACAAGTCACCAGTCCATCACAGGGACACGTGGATAAGTCTCTAGTCCATCACAGGGACACATTTACAAGTTTCCAGTCCATCACAGGGACACGTGGACAAGTCTTCAGTCCATCACAAGGACATATGGACAAGTCTCCAGCCAGTCTATCACAGGGACACGTGAATGTCTCCAGTCCATCACAGGGACACATGGACAGCTCTCCAGTCTATCACAGGGACACATGGAAAAGTCTCCAGTCCATCACAGGGACACCTGGACAGGTCTCCAGTCCATCACAGGGACACATGGACAAGTCTCCAGTCTATCACAGGGACACGTGGACAGCTCTCCAGTCTATCACAGGGACACATGGAAAAGTCTCCAGTCCATCACAGGGACACCTGGACAGGTCTCCAGTCCATCACAGGGATACATGGACAAGTCTCCAGTCTATCACAGGGACACGTGGACAAGTCTCCAGTCCATCACAGGGACACATTTACAAGTCACCAGTCCATCACAGGGACACGTGGATAAGTCTCTAGTCCATCACAGGGACACATTTACAAGTTTCCAGTCCATCACAGGGACACGTGGACAAGTCTCCAGTCCATCACAAGGACATATGGACAAGTCTCCAGCCAGTCTATCACAGGGACACGTGAATGTCTCCAGTCCATCACAGGGACACATGGATAGCTCTCCATTCTATCACAGGGACACATGGAAAAGTCTCCAGTCCATCACAGGGACACCTGGACAGGTCTCTAGTATGTCACAAGGACACGTGGACAAGTCACCAGTCCATCACAGGGACACCTACACAAGTCACCAGTCCATCACAGGGACACCTGGACAGGTCTCCAGTCTATCACAAGGACATATGGACAAGTCTCCAGTCCATCACAAGGACATATGGACAAGTCTCCAGTCCATCACAAGGACATATGGACAAGTCTCCAGTCTATCACAGGGACACGTGAACGTCTCCAGTCCATCACAGGACACATGGACAGGTCTCCAGTCCATCACAGGGACACATGGACAAGTCTCCAGTCCATCACAGGGACACGTGGACAAGTCTCCAGTCCATCACAGGGACACATTTACAAGTCACCAGTCCATCACAGGGACACGTGGATAAGTCTCTAGTCCATCACAGGGACACATTTACAAGTTTCCAGTCCATCACAGGGACACGTGGACAAGTCTTCAGTCCATCACAAGGACATATGGACAAGTCTCCAGCCAGTCTATCACAGGGACACGTGAATGTCTCCAGTCCATCACAGGGACACATGGACAAGTCTCCAGTCTATCACAGGGACACCTGGACAGGTCTCCAGTCCATCACAGGGACACATGGACAAGTCTCCAGTCTATCACAGGGACACGTGGACAGCTCTCCAGTCTATCACAGGGACACATGGAAAAGTCTCCAGTCCATCACAGGGACACCTGGACAGGTCTCCAGTCCATCACAGGGACACATGGACAAGTCTCCAGTCAATCACAGGGACACGTGGACAAGTCTCCAATCCATCACAGGGACACATTTACAAGTCACCAGTCCATCACAGGGACACGTGGATAAGTCTCTAGTCCATCACAGGGACACATTTACAAGTTTCCAGTCCATCACAGGGACACGTGGACAAGTCTCCAGTCCATCACAAGGACATATGGACAAGTCTCCAGCCAGTCTATCACAGGGACACGTGAATGTCTCCAGTCCATCACAGGGACACATGGACAGCTCTCCATTCTATCACAGGGACACATGGAAAAGTCTCCAGTCCATCACAGGGACACCTGGACAGGTCTCCAGTATGTCACAAGGACACGTGGACAAGTCACCAGTCCATCACAGGGACACCTACACAAGTCACCAGTCCATCACAGGGACACCTGGACAGGTCTCCAGTCCATCACAGGGACACATGGACAAGTCGCCAGTCCATCACACGGACACCTGGACAAGTCACCAGTCCATCACAGGGACACGTGGACAAGTCTCCAGTCTATCACAGGGACATCTGGACATGTCACCAGTCCATCACAGGGACATCTGGACATGTCACCAGTCCATCACAGGGACATCTGGACATGTCACCAGTCCATCACAGGGACACCTGCACAAGTCTCCAATCCATCACAGGGATATCTAAAACCTTTCAGCCTCTTTCCCAATGATTTTAACCCGAGTGAAATGGCTGTAGAGCTTCTGTTCAACCGTTGACAAACCCATGGCATCATCTTCATGGAGCTTGGTGGTGTCACGCTCCATAAAACTTTGTAGGTGCATCTTTGAAACCTCTCCTGCTCGTCTACAATTGAACACAATGACCTGTGCAAGTGTAACTTTTACAAGTTCTGCATAAGTCTGGGGGCTGGCATCATCTTTCAAGGTGCTAAATGCATTTTCTCCTGATTTATTCAGATGCTGATGCAGAAGCTTAAAATCTTCAGTGAATGATAATGTTAATGGCCTTATTGTACTTGGCATGATTTATAGTGCTCCAGCCACTATTAGACACCATCTCTGACCATTCCTCGGTCCGAGGTGCTGCATTCAGCTCAGTCTCATAAATAGCACCCTCTCACAATGGATCAACCAGTTTGCTGATGACAGCCAAAACCAACTGCTCACATGATCAAGAAGGACCTGCAAACTGGTTGATCCACTGTGAGAGGGTGCTATTTATGAGACAGAGCTGAATGCAGCATCTCAGACGGAGGAAGTCTTTCGGATGAAAGACGAAACATTTCTATTTTTTTGTTTTGTTTTGGAATGTCCAGAGGACCAGACTTGTTTTTTTAGATACAGTAACACATCTATAAGTTTTGTTTCCGTTTTTGTCTCATTTCAGTTATTCCCCGGTTTCTCACAAAGTCTCTTATATTTTGAACTGTTCTTTGATCCAACACAGGGCTCTCAACCATCTTACAGTGGCTGCATTCATTCTTACTGGCCAGTTTTCCTTTACTTATGTGCCTTCTGAAATGACGCATTACAGCAGCCACTTCAGCATTCGACCAACTTCTCTTTGTTACTCTTCTTGGTCCTGGGCTTGAGTTTTTCGCTAGAAAACAAGGAGGAAACAAAAAAATGTATATTTAGTAGTTGGGCAACTCAAAATTCATCAGAACTTTAGACAAAGAATTTATCAGATTACAGGCTGAGGGAAAATCATAAAAATCAACATTAACATTTTATTTTGTTACATGTTTTACCCATGATACATAAATACATTGGACCAAATGGTGTCAATGTGACGGACTAAAAATCTTAGAGTTTAAAAGGAAAATACAAAGAAATTAGTAACAACTAAAGACTTTTCATCCATGTTTTCTTTCTGCTTCTACCTTCTTCAAGGTTCACCACAGTATGCATGAAGTCAACATTAGTTCTAAAACGGCTGTTATTTTAGAACTAATGTTAACTTCATGTATCAGTGCCTATCGTAGATGATGGTCATTGATAGGCTATTATGAGGTTTCACTTTTTTAACTAAAATGTGGATTTTACATAAATGTAGACTTTATTTTACTTACTTTTTGACTATCATTCATAATCATTGTAGTCAACAACTTGTTCTCATGTATCTTGGCAGCTTTTGAGTTTTAAAAATTGTGAAAAAAATGGAAAGATTGAAACAAATGACTATTGTTTTACAACAAATGTCCTACTTGATGCAACCTGGGCTTGAACCTGCCACCTCAGGACTATGAGACCATGGCAATGACCACCGAGCTACCTCATCCACCCCCGCCATGCATATAAATATGTTTTTGGATTTTTTTGTCTTCCATCTCTATGTATAGTATTTTGACTTTATGCTCTTCCTCATTAAACTCTGCCTTACCTTTAGTTGAAGGGACAGCTTCATCCATTTTGGATGATGACACTTCTAGAAAACATAACACAAAAGTTTAAAAAAAAATCCTGATACATGCTTAATAATCCAGGTACAAAAAAATTACAAGGTTAAGTCAGGTCCTTATTCTTATTTACTGAATAATTCGTCCAGAGGACCGGACTTAACCTCGTTGTTTTGTTTTATTTTTTGAATGTCCAGAGGACCAGACTTAGCTTTTTTTTAAATATTTTTCTAACTGGATTATTAAGCATGCATCAGGGTACTCGTTTAAAAAAGTCTTGTCATGGGAACGTATGAAATTTGGGTTGAAATAACGTACCATCATCATTATTGTCATGGATGTCAACAGTTGTTGTAGAGTTTGTTGCAGCTTCCACAGGCTGGTCAAGCGTCTCCTCAGGCATTTCTTCGCACTCTTCTGATGGGACTTGTACTGGGACTTGTACTTCATCATTGTCATCTGATTCATTCTCACTTTCCATCTCTTCAGCATCACTTAATTGAATTTCATCTGAGAAAATTCCATTTTAAAATTCAAATTCATTAATTCATTCAACCTTTAATTATACAGGTTAATCACACTGAGCCTTACGGACTGATTTGCAATAGAGACTTGAATTTAACAGAGTGATGACAATAGTGGACTACAAAGAACCTTAAAGGATTTGTACAAATTGAAAAATTTAAATATACATCAGTGTTTCCCCTAGTTAACTTGCCATGGCGGGGTGCTCATCTCATCCATGATTTTTCTT
>JBBPBX010074378.1:0-17592 GCA_038048925.1 Garcialebias charrua
CTCCCACATTCGAGGCAATGTGTTAGACCACTAAGCCAACCGAGCATCAATACATTTCATCACTATCGCACAGTATTAAAACAAATACAACGAGATAGTTTCGATGTGTAAAATATTCTTCAGTAATAAATAAGTTAAAATACACAAATAACTATTGCCATTCCGAAAACTATAATATGCTTATGATTTGTTCTTTGTTCGACTGCCCCTAGTGGTCTGGAGCACTTCCGTTGTGGCTTTTCTATTTGCAGCTCGTTCTGTATTTGCAGGTCGTCCCCTTTTGGGAGCGCGACTTATCTTTTGCAGTGCGCCTCATCTGTTGGAGCGCTGCTGTTTTCATTTTGATGCGTGTTTCAACTTTTGGAAAGCTGCTGTTTTCATTTTGTTGCGTGTTTCAACTTTTGGAACGCTGCTGTTTTCATTTTGATGCGTGTTTCAACTTTTGTAACGCTGTTGTTTTCATTTTGATGCGTGTTTCAACTTTTGGAGCGCCGTTTTCTTTTTGCAGCGCGTTTGCACCCCTCGGCCACCGTATGTGGGAGATTTCCACGCGAGCAAAATACAGCGCCTGGCAAGGAGAGAACAGAAGGCTAGGACCTCCCTCTGCTGGCGGGATAGGTTAAGTGTGGTCCCTGGAACTCCAAAAATGGCAATAAGTGGATCATTCTGAATCTGGATCTTAAAAACTCCTGAGAGTATGGAGAAGAAGTATTTCCAGAACCCTTGTAATTTTGGGCAGAAGAAGAACATATGACTTAAGTTGCAAGGTGAGGCCTGACATCTATCACATTGATCTGAAATTGAATGGAAAATTTTTGATAGACGGGACTTTGAAAAATGTACTCTATTTATTACTTTAAACTGTATTAGTTGTAGTCTGGCACATGGTGTACTCTGGCGTATGCTGAGAATAACTTTATCCCACCATGACTCTGACAGTTCAACACCCAATTCCCGTTCCCATGCAGTTCTGGTTTTACCTGATGAGTCGGTCTCAATTGCCATAAGTTTTCCATAAATAATAGAAAGAGGAGATTTCAGATTAGGCTTCAAAGCTAGGAATTCGACCCATGGTGGGTCATTAGGCAAAGTTGGAAAATTTGGAAACCGTGATGAAACGCAATGTCTAATTTGGAAATAAAGAAATAAATGTGAAGTGGGTAGATTAAATTTAGAAGACAATTCTGAAAAACTAAGGAACAAACCATCTTCGTAAAGGTCTCTCATTGTTCTAATACCTCTCTCATGCCAAATTCTATAGGCAGCATTAGTAGATGCTGGAGAGAAAATGTGATTCTTTAATAACGGCATTTTATTAGATGGTAATACAAATTTAAAATGGGACCTAAATTGTGACCAGATCCTGAGTGTGGAAAGCACTATAGGATTTGTAGTAACAGAGGATAGTTTAATTGGTAATGATGAATAAATAATTGAGGCAGGTGAAAAAGATGCAGAAATCGATTGAACTTCAAGTTTGCACCAAATCAGATCCGGTGAATTTAACCAATAATTCAGTTTATGAATATGCGAGGACCAGTAATACATTGTAAAATTGGGTAGAGAAAGACCACCATTTGTGGTGAACTGTTGTAATAAAGAAAGTCTCATTCTGGGGGCCTTTCCATTCCACAAAAAGGAAGAGACCATCTGATCCAGGGACCTGAAGAACTGTTTGGGCAGAAACAAAGGGATGTTTTGATATAAAAACAGAAGTCTAGGTAGCACATTCATTTTGATAATATTAATCCTGCCTATTAGTGAAAGAGGGAGAGAGTTCCACCTCTGAAGGTCTGATGCAGAACCAAGGCGGACGTCTTAAGGTAAAGGAGCAGCTGTTTGCTTGCTGGAGGTGTGATGATATCTTAGCTGGACGCGTACTGAAGAGTGTCATCTGGTTTCATAAATGCAAGATAAACTTCCTCTCTTAACCTCCCAATTCTTCTTAAATCTTTCCTCCTATTTCTTTTCCCTCTCAACCTAAGCTGGAAACTATATTTTTAAGCTGAAATGCCCCTCAGACTAAATATGTGTAACATCTAGTATTTATGTCTGTTGTGTTAAATCAAGTGTGCTGACGTTTTAATTTGAAAGAAAGTGAAATCATGTCAATCAAGTGTAATGGTGTTAATTTAGTTGATTTATTTTAAATAAATGATAGTGTCTCTTTGACATATCAAACTAAGTTAACGTCTTTGTCACTTAATGGCTCTGTTTATTTATCCATCATAAAGATCACAGAAATATTGGGTAAACTGAAAAAGAACAGAATCCGTGAACATTTACTATTCAATCTGAATAAGTAAATTAATTAAGATAAAGAGGTCAGTATTAATATTGACCTCCTCATAATTCTTACATCTGGTGGCCTTCGTACGTGGTTCTGAAAGTTTATTGATTTCTGTGGTTTCTCATGAACTGTAACGTCATGTTTGCATAAGTGGATCCAAGTTTTAAACTCTGAGGATAATGATTTTGGCTGGAAGTGTTCAAAGCAGGCAGATTCTGCATGTTTTTATCATTTGAAGCTGTGAGATTATTATTGTTTCAACTCTGTTAGACGCTGTTGGAAGCATTCAGGTGAAGTTTTGTCAGCCGTGGTCTGTGGTGGTTCTGGTCGTTTCGGTCCAGTTCACGCAGACTCCTGTACAACGCTTTGTTTGACCGCCGAGTCAGAAGCCTGAAAGCTAATTTAACATCTACAAGATTGCTGTTGTGGCATTTTTCATGTTAGAGCAGGTCATAGAAGCATATTACTGTAGAACGTAGTCGGATAGTGGTTCTGTTCAGACCCAAGTTTCTGCTCCACGACGAAGTGGACCGGAACCGACCTTTACGCGCTCCGAGTGAGTCCGTGTTTGTTCAACAGCTGCAGTGCTGTGTTACTGAGCGTAACTAAGTTTGCCTGTCTAGATGTGCGCGCCGCATGTTTCAGAATTTTGGGAAGTTAAATTGTAGCGTTTGAGTTGTTTTAAGAGTCCATAAAGTTGTGGTCTGCTGTGCAGCTAACGTTAGGAAGACGTGTCCGGCATGTCTGTTTATGAGCTGTGATTGGATGAAACGAGTACTGTGTGCTGTCAATCACTCATGTAGCGAACGCTGATTCGCTGTTGTGTGCTGTCAATCACTCTTGTGGCGAACGCTGATTCGCTGTTGTGAGCTGTCAATCACGTCGCACGCCGTTGCGACCAGCCCACTTTGTCGTCATTTCCTGATGCGTTTCGGGCGACAAGCAGTCACATTCACACACACACGGTGAAAAGAGATTTCACTGAGCGTTTAAAAACTCATTTAAGCCATCTAAACTGTCTAACAACATAAATTTGTCTCTGACAAGACCGCAGTTCGAGCGTTTATCACGAACACACTAGAAACTAACTCTAAAAGGTAGTTTTAGTTTAAATACTGAATGAAAAATTTAGTCTCCTCGTGACTCGAAGCTGCCCCCTGTTGGTTAAAAGACGTTGACAGATGAGTTTTCTCAAAAACATCATAAAGAAGTCAGCATTTTTATGGTGAGTTACCAGCTTTTAAAATTGTTCTGTACACAAACAAAAACTCCTGTTTATTCTAAATACAAATTTTAGAATAACAGAGGTACAGACAAACAATTTATGCTCATTTTAAATACTGAAGAGATTTAAAATAACACTCAAAAGGGAATTTTTATTTGATTTTCAAATTAAATAAAAAAAAAAAAATGATGGAGAACAGAGAATTTCCACATTAAGCTCTTCACATCTCTGAATTTTAAACAGAATTGTTGTACATCTGTACACTCTTAGTTAAAAATCGCATTTTTAACGTTTTTCTGTGTAAAATTAATGACTCCAGTTTATTTTAAATGAAAAGTTTAAAATAACGAACAGAACGTCCTTTTTCACTCCTGATAACTGTCAAATGCAGTACGAAATCAGTTTCACTGAGACTGCAAGACATCTTTTTAAAGGCATGCTCAAGCAGCATCCTGTCACATTTTAGTGAAGTCATTGCATTTAAGTCAGCCCTCTTTTATAAGCGTTTGAGTAAGAAAAAACGGAAATCAGGCTGCTTGGGTTAGTTAGTAACTGTTGTTTGAACGTAAGTTCTATTTTAAAGTTAACACTGCAAGAGTGCATTTAACTTTTACAAAGTTCATTGAGGGTAAAAACCTGAAATAAGGTACCTATGAATACTTATTACACAGTGAAACGCGTAAACCTCAGCTGATTAGTTTATTTGACTCAGTGCTACATTAAAAGTGAATATTTATTTGCAAACACTAACATGAGAACAATCTTTTGATTTTTTTCACACAAAATCAAAACTAAAAGATGGGAGATAACAATTATGATCAAGCTTTACAGCTGCTCACAGCAAAGCTTGAATCGTTAAGGCTTAGTAACATTCGCAGAAGAGAAACTTTTCAACAAGAAAAACTTAAGTTAAAACGTGAGATCAAACAAATTCAAAACAAAAAGATGGGAGATAACGATTGTGATGAAGCTTTACAGCTGCACACAGAAATACTTGAATTGTTCAGGCAAGATAACATTCGCAGAAGAGAAAATTTTCAACAAGAACAACTTGAGTTAAAAAGTGAGATTGAGCAATTAAAAATAAAACGGCGTGCTATAAATGGTTTTGATGTTCGTCAACTCCCTGACCCGATCTGGTTAAAAACAAAACCAGAGCGTGAACTACATTACCAAGACAAGGTCAAATCCCACTCGCTGGAGCTGGAAGGGACAAGTTCATCAACTCCCTCTCCTAATAAAGGCGAGAAGAAACATGTTTTTCAAACTCACAAACCACGTAGTGAAGATGCCCGCTGGAACAATGAGCCGGAGTGGCTCAGACAAGACCCAGAGTACATGAAACGATTTCAAAGGGGGGGCGCACGTCCTAAAGATAAGAAAGATGGTCACAAAAGTATACCATATCACAAAAGGGGGTCCGAACAGGAACCCCCAGTTCAAGGACAAGCTCCTCCTGCCCCTGCACTGCGGACTGGACAGTCCGGGAGTAGCAAAAAATCGCAGAAGTTCCAGAAAAAAGGCAACATACCTCTATGCTCTGAGGAGATAGTGGACATAAGTTGGTTGTTTGAAAACTTGAATGATACAGATGATGACCGAACTGGTACAATGAGTGACCTTGTCTTTGATAACTCAGAGCACATGGATAACTCAGAGCACACAGTTAGTGACAACAATAGCAAACGACAAAGAGAAAAACTTCTCAAAAGAGGCCTTGAGCTACAACATCAGTTTAAACAATCAGTGATGAAACAGTGCGCTGTAACTGCTGTTGAGGCTCACATGCAAAACAAAACACCCTCTGAGGTGTGCCCAGGTCAAAAGGTCGTATCCCAGTCGCAAAAAATAGGAGAGGTTCACTCTCCTATAGACAGCGAGGATAAACACCGTCGTCTCAAAGGTCCTCTGACCTCAGAAGAGGCAGAGAACATGCGTCGGTTGATAAAAGAGTGGGATGATACTAGCGAGAATGAACACTATCGTCTCAAAGGCCTTCTGACCTCAGAAGTGGTGGAGTACACGCGTCGGTTGTTAAAAGAGTTGGATAATACTAGCAAGAATGAACAAGATTTTCAAACTGACATACACCGAAATGTTGGTACCAGTTGGAACAGTGACTCAAAATGGTTTAAAGGGAGCCCCGCCCCTGAAGCACCTCAGATTGAAAAGTCTGAGACAAGCAACGAACCACAAAAGGTAGGTGTTCACTCTCTAAGAGACCCACAACGGTTCAGATCGAACCAGATGGGTGAAAACCAAGGTCCATCGGTGGGTGGACTTCAAAAGAAATTGAAGGATGAGGACCTATACTCATGTAACTATGCGTCGTCCCAACAGCCACCCCCGAGCCTTGGAACTGCACCTCCCGCGCCTCGAACAGAACAGTTCGAGACAGGCAAAGAGTCACGAATGTCCCGGAATAATGGCCCAACACCTCTATGCTCGGAAGAGACAGAGGAAGTAAGTAGTTTGTCAGTAGATTTGAATGTTACTGTGCTTGACCAACCTGATACAATGAGTGGCGTTATCATTGATAATGACACTATCAACATTGACCAACCTGGAGCGATGTGTAGCACTGTCTTTCACAAAGACTCAGAGCACACAAATAACTCAGCGCACACTACTACCAACATTGCCATGGATGTTGACAGCAAACCAACTGCTGACACACAACAACATCCTGAAGGTCATGATGCTGACAGCCAACAAGATGCTGACAGTAAACAAGATTACACAGACAGAGTCACACGTGAACAGAAACGTGGAACAAGACCTGTGAGGTTTCTGTGTAACTTTATACAAAGGGGGGTGGCTAAGAAAGCTTACCTGCCTATCACACTGGAAGGTGTCCTTGAGCGTGAAGCCCTCCTGGATGGCAGTGCTGATATAACCATTATGTCGGCCAAGCTGTTCGAGGAGCTGAGGACCGCCGCTAACGGTGTTGACAGGCAAATACCCTTTGAGAAATGTGCTATTGAGCTACAGGGTCTCGCAGAGACGAGAACAACCCTAACAGCTATGGCTATGGTTCACATGCAGATTGGCGAAATGACAATACACCACCCGGTGTACGTGTCTAAACTTGACTCATTCCCATTTCTGGTTGGCCAAGATTTTATAAACCGCTTCAACGCGATTATAGATTATGGTCGACGGAAAATGTGGAGCACAGTGAGAAAACCCCTGCCAATACAGGTGCTTCCTAGTTGCGATACAGACTGCCTAACCGCAGGTACCGCAAAGGACACACGGAACACCTCATCTGAGGACGAGAGCCCGGTAAGTGAACCTTCAACTACAGGTGAGACAGATGAGACCCAAAAGTTGGACCAAACTCTGGCCCAACAAGAGAACCTCCTCTGCGAGCTGACACATTCAGCACTCACTGAACACTACCTACCACAGGTAGTGAAAGGTGTTGAGATCCACGGATCCCACACCGAAGACGCTGTACTGTCCTCTGAGACAGGTAATTCGGCAATCAACCAAGCTTTCAATGAAACCTTGGTTCAAGGGCATCTGAGTCCAGAAAATGACAGTCAACCAAACGCTGACAGTCACTTGGACATCATTGTTGCAGACTACGAGGACCCCTCATCAGACAAGAAGGGGGCAAACTCACATTACCTACCACAGGTAGAGAAGGGTGTGGAGATCCAAGGACCCCACACCGAGGTTGCTGTACTGTCCCCTGGGACAGGTAAATCGGCTATCAGCCAAGCTTTCGATGAAACCTTGGTTCAGGAACATTTGAGCCTAGAACTAGTCAGAAATGACATAGTTCTTACAGACTCAAGGAGCACCTCTTCAGTCAAGAAGTGGGAAGACACACACAACGACAGTGACCCGTCGCAGTCTGTACAATCAGGCACATCTGCGACTGCGCCGACAGTTGTGACACACCTGAATTACACGGAAAGAGGTAAACGTAAGAAGATACGTTGGCCAAATCCTAAACGATTCCTGTGTACCGTCTTCTCTCAGCTGCGCGAACAGCTTAAACTAAACGGTGGCATCCTAACTTGTGCCCATGGACGGACGTCCTCACCTGTGATCGTGGTCCCCCATGACCAAAGGGGGGTGATGTTAGGCCATGCCAAAGACAAAGATTTGAATGTACACCTCAGAAACACTTTTGCTTTCGCCCAGAAAAACCTGGAAAGATCCGCTGAAGGACGTAAGGCGTACTATGACCAAAAGGCCTCTCACAATGAACTCCAAGTGGGAGACAGAGTCTGGTACTATACGTTCGCCCCAGCAACCGGGAAAGGAGGGTCCGAGACCGGAACTCTCGCCCGCAAACTAATGCCCAGGTGGACTGGACCTCATCTGATAACAGACAAAGTGTCCTCAGTCGTCTACGAAATCAAAATCAGCAAAGGCCGCAAAGAGCCAATTGCTAAATGGGTACATCGAAATCAGATCAAACCTTACAAGGCGTTCAATGACTCCACAAAAGACAAAGATCTCACAAACTCACCGACTTCATGGGATAATAAGGTCGTCCAAACACAAGTTAGTAAATAAACTAATCAGGTTTAAACTACCATATTTCCCACCCTATAAGTCGCATTGTCCAATTTGAACTTAGAAACGCTAAGCCTAAAACCCACAACAAAAAACTAACCTTAACAACCGTTTAAATCCACGAGATTTAATTTGACCTCGGTCATAAAGTTGAGACCTGTTTTTCTTGTGTGTTGCACTTTGGAATCTGACGACAAGAGTGTGTCGAAGCAGTGAAACGTTGTTTCCGTGTTGTTTAGTCATTACTGTTGTCATTAGTTGAGATTTTGTTTGGTTCTGAACACTCCCAGCCAAAAAGGTTTTGTATTAACATTGGTTAATGAATGATATGGATTTAACTATGCCAACATGCAGTTCGTTTTGTTAAATCTCAATCGTCGAAGAGTCAATGTAGTTTAAAGCTACTCAAGGTACCATAAACTACATTGACCTCACAATTTCTAAATTGAACCGATTCGATCGTTTCTATTCTAGATTATCTATTCATTTTGATGAGTCTCGCCATAGACTTCAAAATTTATTAGGAATACCAAATCCTACGTCGTTCGTCTAAAAGACAACAGACATTTAGATCAAACTATATTTCATTTTTTATTTTAGTTTAACCTAAACTAAGTAATGAATGGAGGAATAGTTTGGAATTAGAGGCCTTCGTTACAGAAGCCCTCCAAAATTTTATAGGTACAAATCCCTATATCTAATTTTACAGAATTGATCCACCCCTTAATTGGTAATTGTAGCTGATCTAAACCATGATAGCTTACATACCAGGTGCATATAGGTAGGGCCTAATGTAAAATCCCAATCATAAGCCCACCTAAAAAACCACATAATTGCATGACACATAGAACCAGAGTGGCACTGACTGGAAACCAACCAGCCAACAACCTTCGATGTGGGGACCTGCAGCTCCAACGCTTGGTCTTCAACCTTCGTCCAAGGGCCGCCTCCTCTGCGTCAATCGAGGGATCCCCTCTACATGCTGATTATGAAAACAATTGGTGCTGATCAATCAACAAAGCTAATCGTTGTGGAATTACTGCTATGGAATTACCGCTGTGGATTATAAGACTTTGTTTCCCAAAGGATCACAGACTTTGTTTTCCAAGAGTTAACAGACTTTGTTTTCCGAAGGATTAAAAGCTTTTCGCAATGGGATTACCTCCGAACAGTATGGAATTTCCAAAACTTTATGGGATTATAATTTTTGATTTTTCTTTTCCACTTGCTGGATTACTTCAAGATCAAAGACAGTTCAAGGTTTCCTTTCGTGTTGGACCCCATCCCCAAGGACTGGCGATGGCTTCCAAAAGGGGGGAGATGTAGTGGACCTACCCAGGGTCAAATTAAGGTTTTTGAACTGTCCAGTGATGACCTTTACTGACCTCTCAGTAAAGCAAGACATTTACTACAAAATCATTCATTTAGCTATAATCTGATAACATAGTCACCAATAAGAGACTATTTCTATCTTTGATTTTAGGCTGATGTGATCAAAAGAATAACTTTTGTCATTTTCATGATGTGTGCTTTTAAGCTGTGTTATTCTGTGAGAGTTAAACTGTGTTCACTGCTATGTTAAAGGTGAAATTGCGGGTCACAGAGACCCGACTGTTTTGTTTAGAAATAAGAAGACAGTTTAATCCGTTGTTTTTCATGAACAAGGCTCCAGCTGCTCTGTCTGTTCCTAAACATTTCTCTCTGCTGCTGCTTGTAGCCTTGGACCTGATAAGGCAAGTGAACTCCTCTCTGTGTTCCTGCTCTTTAAGTTCTAACTGTGCGAGAACGCTCGAGAGTTTGTTGGGAATTTCAAAGAGATGTGAACCTTTCCCAAGAGCTGGGTACGTTTTGGTCAAGAGCTAACGACCTGCGTCTTCAGCTAAGGACTGATAACAGGCTGTTATGAGTCCACCTCGAACGAGCGTTTGTTATTCCTTCCTGGAATAAATTATCTTGAGCCAAGAAACCACGACTGCCACGACTTTTGCCGATGAAAGCGAGTATCACCGACACCGACAAGGTAAACACTCGTGGAGTCCAGCTTGGACTTGCGGGACCGACGACTCGTCAGTCTAAAGTTGACCACAGCTCTTTACCAGAACCAAGGCGGACGTCTTAAGGTAAAGGAGCAGCTGTTTGCTTGCTGGAGGTGTGATGATATCTTAGCTGGACGCGTACTGAAGAGTGTCATCTGGTTTCATAAATGCAAGATAAACTTCCTCTCTTAACCTCCCAATTCTTCTTAAATCTTTCCTCCTATTTCTTTTCCCTCTCAACCTAAGCTGGAAACTATATTTTTAAGCTGAAATGCCCCTCAGACTAAATATGTGTAACATCTAGTATTTATGTCTGTTGTGTTAAATCAAGTGTGCTGACGTATTTGAATTGAAAGAAAGTGAAATCATGTCAATCAAGTGTAATGGTGTTAATTTAGTTGATTTATTTTAAATAAATGATAGTGTCTCTTTGACATATCAAACTAAGTTAACGTGTCCATTGTCACTTAATGGCTCTGTTTATTTATCCATCATAAAGACCACAGAAATATTGGGTAAACTGAAAAAGAACAGAATCCGTGAACATTTACTATTCAATCTGAATAAGTAAATTAATTAAGATAAAGAGGTCAGTATTAATATTGACCTCCTCATAATTCTTACAGTAGGGAGGATTTAGGATACCGTAAGTTGTGAACTTTAATTTCCTAAAGCATCACCGTGTGTGATTCACCTCCTCCTTGAGTCGAGCCCCAACCCGTGATCCAACAGGATGCTGCAGAAGGAAAGGACTCGCTTGTTGTGGGTAAACACACGGGGCGGACTCCACCTACACACACAGCATGCAATCAGAGCTGTAAACTGATAAGATTGTCTTGTTCTTTTAACGTTATGAAACAGCTGCTTTTCCATTTTGTTCTTACTTTTTACCAACGTGCAGCAGACTTTGCCCTGTCCACTGGGAGCTGAGCCTCTTCAACATTTTAAACAATCATCAGATAGATTTTTTCATTATTACATCAGTAAACTCTACTAAAACAGTGGACTCATGACTGTCTTCACTAAACCTCACCTTACAGGGTACAACAGCACTACCGGTATTTGTTTATTCTAATCTTTTTGTTACTCGCCTGCCAGAAACCTGGATCAGTTTTAATTCTAATTCAAAAGTATCTAGCAGCTATACCTTATTTACCACCTCCTTTTCTGTGCACATGTTCAAGAAACACAACACAAACTTCATCTTTGCCCCACTCCCCTCAGGATGGAGGTTGAGGAGCATCAAATGTAGAACCACTAGACTGAGGAACAGCTTCTACCCTGAGGCTGTTAGACTCATGAATGAATAAATAAAAATAAAATAAAAATAAACACTGCAAAATATCACATCATGCTGATGCTGATCTGTTTTCTTGTTGCTGTGTTCATCTGTGACCATCTGCTCATACAGACTCATGTTCGTGCTGCTGTTTATAATGATGTTTTTCCACTATATTAGGGCTTAGTGTATTACTAGTTGATGTTTTTCTTAGTTAATTCTAGATGTTATTACTGTTTTTCTCTTGCATTTGTTGTTGGATGTAACTGGGACCCCGTGTACATAATCTCGTTTTCATCACATGTACCACATGCGGTGCAAATGACAATAAAGACTCTCTGACTCTGACTCTGATCTTGCTCAAGATGAGAGTTCTGCAATGGAGGTAAATTCAAAGCAGTCTGTTCCTCAGACAAATAGTGTTAAATTATTATTTTATCTATGAATGTTTCTGTTAAATTATTATTTTGTATAAATGTTTCTGTTCAGTGCCCTGAGATTACTTATTTTGTGAATTGACGCTATATAAATAAACTGAATTGAATTGAATCTTAGAACATCTTTACTCAGCACACACACGACAGTTTAGGTCAAAATACTATCATTTTAAAGCCACAGAACTATAGTTCATAATTTCTTATCTGGCAACCCGACTGACATGGAAACTACAGCATTTTTCATGTAAACCAGCTTATTTTTTGTTTATTACCCCAATAAACATTGAAAAAACACTAATGTTTCCACGGGTTGTTCTCGTGTAAATGGGGCCTTATAGTAGGTAGATCACTTTGACTTGATCATTTCAAAAGTAGCTCACATGCTGAAAAAGTCTGGACACCCCTGCAGTGTCATAAAGAAATGACTGTAGGAAAATAATAAATTTTCACTAAATTTTAGTGTGGAATTTATTAACAATGTCACATTTAATTTTCTAGCATGAACAATATCATTAAAAAGCAACAGATGAGAGGAACATCAAGCACACTAAATGTTTTATTTGATTTTAGAAGCCACTGTCTGGTAAAGCTTTAAATCTTTTTTTATTTTTTATAGTAATAAGCATGCTCCAGTCAATTTTATGTCATCTGCTTTCACTGAACTTCTGCAGTATTTTCTTGAGAATTATTACGAAGTTCTAATTATAGTTTAGTTCAGCTGGCTTTTATGATGAAATGTGAAAAAAAAGTCAGGACTCTGTTTACTTTTTTACTGAAAGAAAACCTTAAAATGATTGTTTCCTCAACTGTGTCAAGAGATGGAGCCATCTGTCTTACCGGTCAGGTCCATGTCAGTGACGGTGCGCAGCAGCCCCACGTCATAGTCATTGCTGTTGACGTTGAAGAGAGGGTGGTAGAGGATCTGCAGGGCTCTGTAGCGTTTCCCCGAGGTGCTGTGTGCGATGTTCGCTGTGCCCACCACCACCAGCCAGTCAGACACGCCAAACATGCTGTTCCTGCACGAATACGGCACAACGCTTTGTGGTTTCACTTCAGTTCTACTAAAACAGTGATGACCTTCTTCAGAAAACCTCACCTTACATGTTACGATGGTGCTATTTGCTTGTTATAATCTTTTTGTTACTCGCCTGCCGGAAACTTTGATGAGAGTTTTGATTCTGACTTAAAGTTTCAGTAAAATTAAGGCCTGTGCTCGTGATGAGTTTGAAACAGTAACTCATGCCATCAAAGTTCATCCTCAATAATCCAGGTAAAAAAAATAATCCAACAAAGTTAAGTCAGTTCCTCTGGATGGTTTCTTCTTATTGAAACGTTTCATCCTTCATCCAAAGGACTTCATCAGTCTGAGGAGCCACAACAAACTCAGTCCCATAAGTGGCTTACTCATATTGTCCAACCAGTTTGATGGTGAGATGGCTTCTGGCGTCCGCCCTCTCCCTCATCGACTCCTCTGAGGCAGCCATAGCCAAAGTGGTTCAAAACATCAAAGTTCATGCTCAATAATCCAGGTAGAAAATCCATAAATGTTAAGTCAGGTCCTCTGGACACCGGTTTCTTTTTCTTTTTTGTTGAAATGTTTCATCCTTCATCCAAAGGACTTCGTCAGTCCACGGAGCCACATTATTGGATTATTGAGCAGGGACTTTGGTGTTTTGAACCACTTTGACTATGGCTGCCTCAGAGAGGGCAGACTCAAGAAACCATCACCATCAAACTGGTTGGCCCACTGTGTGAGTAAGCCACTTATGGGACTGAGTTTGTTGTGGCTTCTCAGACTGATGAAGTCCTTTGGATGAAGGACAAAACGTTTCAACAACAACAACAACAACAACAACAACAACAACAACAACAACAACAACAACAACAACAACAACAAAGAAACGGTCCAGAGGAACTGGCTTAGCTTTGTTGGAGTAATTTATGCCTTTCTTACATCTCGTCTGAATTATTGAAACTTGTTTTCTTGCATTTCTTTTTTTTTTTTTGTATCTTGCCTTTGTTGTGTTTTAACCATTCATATTGGGGAGTGTGTGTGGGACAAGTTAATGTGGTTGTAACATATGTCTTATTTAACTTGTTCGTAGGCAAAATGTTCAGCTCAGTCAGGCGATGGATGCTATGATTGTTAGTTTTGTAACATATACCTGTTTAGATATAAAACTTCATTTAACAACCCCCCGAATGCTTCAGATTTGTTGTGGTTGTTTTAAAAACAGTTCTCTTTGAAATCTTCAACATACTGGACAGAGTGACCGCCGGCCTGCCAATGTGTGTAGACCGAGCGGCTTCAGATGTTATCAGTCCATTAAATGGCCGTTGGTCTCATCCCCATATGTAGCGGTTAAACTGTCCCACCTACCTAGTAGGTTTAAATCTACATTATTATCGTTATTATTGCTGATAATAGGCAGCGTCTCCACGGGGTAAAACAGGAAGTGTCTTTTTTGTTGTTGTTTATTTCAGCTTATGTAACCCTTTTCCTTAACCTAACCTTACACCTGACCCAAAGGACCAACCCTAAACTTAACCCCTGTACCCTTGTGCATAAACCTAACCAAGACCCTAAACCTAACGCCAGACCCTTTACTCTAAATCTAACCACGTGAAGCTATTATGAGCACTAACAAAGCTAAAAACGGAGCCTGTTATCATCGCTACCAACGCTAACAACATACCTTTAAACCCACTAGGAGGTACAGGAGGGGCAGTCTGACCGCCACATACGGGGATGATAACTAATGGCCATTTAATGGCTGATAACGTTCAAAGCGGGAAGAGCGTGTAGACCACAGAGTCCTGGCCTGATGGTGTTGCTCTTCTGGGTCTGGATTCCTTCTTTTCCCCTGATGGCTGACTGGAGTCCTGTTTGGGTTTCTTCTCTGCTTTCAGGAAGGACCAGTTCGGATATCCACATAGCTCCAGGGCTGGTCTTGTGTGGGATTTCTCCTTTTGTTTGGCTCCTGGTAGGGACACTCTAACCGTGTTTCCATCTATTTTCATTTCGAATTTTGAGCTAATTTTTGAAATCTCGCAAAAAATGTAAATACAAATTAATGCGGATCAGAAGTGTTTCCATCAACTGGCTTGAAGCGCATCTACCGGGCCACGCACAGCGTCATTACGTCAGACGTCAGCGTCATTACGTCAGACGTCAGCGTTACGCATGTCTACAGTAAACAGGAAGTAGCGGTTGAAAACAGAACCCGACCACACATCTCGGCAAAATGGAGAGAATATTTCAGGTATGTGTTGCTATCGGGCAAGTTGTATTTATTCTGTCATGCCAACTAGTTTTAGCGATGTTACATGTTGTCCGGAGCGGAAACAGCTGATCAGTCACGTGACGTGAATGTTCGCTACGGCAGAACTGAGTCGGCAAATCTGTTTCCATCTGTCGTTTTGCGCATCAGCTCTGTTTCGAAACCCCCAAAAACCACCTCAAGCGAGCGTATCAACTTTTGAGCGAATTAGAGGAAGTTAACTCGAATTTTGCCGTTTCCATTCAGCTTTTCTGATGCGATGCTTCAAAATGCGCATCTAGAAACTTTGATGGAAACACGGCTTGTGAGTCCTGATGACTCCTAACTTTTGCTCCAGCGGGTGATGGGAGTCAAACCACAAGCACTGGTCTGTGTGTGTGTGGGTTTGCGATATACACCAGTTTGCAACCATCTTCTTGTGTAAACTTTATAAATTTATCCACAGAGTTGATGTGATCCGTGAAATGCTGGACTTCCTGAGATTTAATTTTATCCTCACCAGAGGACCCGACTCAACCTTGTCAGATTTATCTCCCTGGATTGAGCAGCATCAGGACATGAATTTGAGATAATTTTTATTGCTTTTTTATTACTGCTTATGTAGGGTTTTACTATTGTACTCCTTGTACCACATTGATAAACAAAGATTATCATAATTGTGTTTTATGAAAAAAAAAATTGACTAGACTTGTTTTCTGTTCTGGTTTTTGCTTTTTGATTCAAATACTCATTTTGCAAGCAGACCTCTTCATTACTTAAATTCATGTTCAATGTAGAATAATTTTGCAAAACAATGCAATATATATTTGAATATTGTACTTGTTTAAGGACACATGAAATCTTTATGATATAAGCACACACAGTGATTTAGAGAACTTGATTTTGAAAAGCAAGCCTTTGTTACTTGTTAGGTTTTATGGTAAATGGAGCTTATTTATATAGCGCTTTCCAGCCCCCTATGAGGGACCACAAAGCACTTTACAATACCAACCATCCACCCATTCATACACACATTCATACACCAGTAGCGATAGACTGCCATGCAAGGCGTCTTCCAGTCCTACCGGGAGCAACTCGGGGTTAAGTGTTTTGCCCAGGGACACAACGACACATGGTGTGAACCGGGATTCGAACCTCCAACCTTCTGATCGGGGTTTTAAGTGTTTACATGTATTATAAGGTTTTATGGAAATACATCCAAGTAAATAACTGTGCAAATGAATTAGTTGTGATTACAATTATATAAAATAATTATTAGTAGAGTTTACTCAGTCAGTGCAGCAGCACTCATTTTTTGATTAACAACGACTTATTTTCACTTCACCTCCACAAACTGTTTAATAAATTCACTTTTCATTTGAAGTGGAGCTCAGTATTTGAGCGGTGAGGGCTCAGAGCCCTGATTAAACATTTAAGAGGAGCTGAAAGTCCCTGCAGACAAAACACCACCTGTCTAGTTTATGCATTGGCTTGCAAATACAGTATGTGAAACACCTCTCCATCACCTTTAAAAAAAAAAAACCTGTTATTCATTAAAACCATTGACTGAACACGTATTGTCGACCTGGGCTGTTTGGGTTTACTTTCTCCCCACATGTCTACCTCTTACTCAACAAAGCAGTGAGCTGCAGTGAGGATCCAGTGAGACGAGATGATGGAACCACCACACATGTGCCTGTCCTTCCATTGCAAGCTCACTTGCCAACCCCACACGTTTTCTGCAGCCACGGTGCCTCCAACAATCCGCGCTCCATAACTCACTGCAATCTGGCAGTCTGCACATGAGATAATGGAGAGAAACAAACATAAACACACAGTTGTTGTTGTCAGAGAGAGGAGAAAGAAAAGTGGAATGAACAATATCCACGTTAATCGTCATTTGAGCTTTACGTACCTGCTGTGATGTTTATGGTCTGGTTCACTGGATTCTTAGACAGATAGGGCAGTTGACTTGGGACACTGCAGCCCCCCTCCGCATCACAGAGAGATGATTCATGCATCTTAGACGGGAATGCCAAAAACTTGACTAATATGAAGAGACAAGGAAGCAGTGAGATGACACTCTGTGCTACTTTAAATTGGCAGTAAGCAGTTTTATATAAGGAAAAACTTTGTGGCACAAAAACGCGTCCTTTTCGCTGCATTTTGGTTTCACTCCGATCAAAGAGGAAACATTAATATTCATGATCTCTGAGGTGAAACTGAAAGTTAAATTATACACTGCCATGAAAGAAAGACGAAAAAAAAAAAATCTCACCCTTTAAAGCGTTTATCTCTAGTTTTGATTGTGGTGCACATTGACCATAACATTATTTCAACAAGCTTACTGTATTTAACACGACAATATGTATTTTAATTCAGAGAAGAAGAAAAAAGTTTTAATCTTGTTTGGATGATGACAGAGTCACGTCGCTGCATAAAATCTGAAAGACTTCCAATGAATGTCCTCTAATCCAAGAGCAAAAATGAGCCCTTATAATTTCTGGACTACTTTTACAGATTTTAAAACAC
>JBBPBX010074379.1:0-17592 GCA_038048925.1 Garcialebias charrua
AATCCGAGGTTCGACTATCCGATGGACCCTCCTCTCCAGAACCCCTGAATAGACCTTACCAGGGAGGCTTAAGAGTGTGATCCCCCTATAGTTGGAACACACCCTACGGTCCCCCTTTTTGAATACATAGTTCCCAGACACGCCCCCATACCGGCTTCCGCACCACATCTGAAGGCAGAGAAAGGCAAAATGGTGAACTAGCAGAGCAAATTATACGGACAAAAATAGGGATGTCCCGATCAGGTTTTTCTGGCCCCGAGTCCGAGTCCTTTAATTTTAGGAATTGGCCGATACCGAGTCCCGATCCGATACTTCTAAAATACATTTTTAAAATGAAGGGGAAAAAAAAGAAACAGATCCAGATGTCCCTTAATTTTTATTTTATTTACCTTAACATTTAACAGAGTACTTCTGTGAGGTAGATTGAACAATCAAGTAATAAGATTTAAAATAAAATTCTTCACATTGAAGTTTAGTGCAACAGTATAAATGTCTAATTTAAAATAAGCAGCTCAACTTAAAATACCAGAACATGACCACAACCTGGCCAGGACATGACCACAACCTGACCAGAACCTGAGCAGAACCAGAACCTGAGCAGGCATGTAAACAAATAAGAAACTTAAAGTGTCAGTTTTATAAAATAAGGCTAGTAACATGCTTTTCTGAACAGCACTCCTTAACTCTCCTCCTGTGGCTTCACAGAAGGAAGTGTATGTTTTTCTTTATGAGATAAATATAAATATAAAGTCTCTTGCAGCGTGAGCTGGCTCGTCTTCGGCTGGGTTGTCTGGTTAAACTCTGTGTATTGTGTCGGGTGTTTGTTTCTGATGTGCCTAATCAGGTTTGTTGTGTTAAATGCAGCCTTTTCCTTACCTCCTCTTGAAATACGAACTTTCCATTTGTCATCCACTTTAAAATATCTCCACACGACAGACATCGCTGCCTCCACTTCAAGTTAATGCCGCGTTCCGCTTCTTTTTTACGACAGTCACCGCTTTACGGCAGGCACTGCTTTACGGTAGGCACTGCTGCAAAACTATTGTGCATGTTTTGTTCCGAGACAATTTGACTCTGTAACTCAACATACAGTTAATATAATATTCCCGTTTGTGTTTAGAAGTACATTTAAATACAAAAAAAATAAAAAAAATAAAAAAACATACAGTTAATATAATATTCCCGTTTGTGTTTAGAATAAATATACACATATATATCCGATCCCTGATCGGTGTGTAACGCCCGAGTCGAGTCGAGTCTGAAATCACGTGATCGGGACCCGGTTTCCGATCACGTGATCGGCTCGGGACATCCCTAGACAAAAACACGAGCTACCACAGCTTCACCAAGGAACAACAGCAAAATGGCAGTGGTCGAGTTAAATGAGTTTGAGAAAGAAATCATGGCAGACGAATCAGACAACTTGTCACAAAGTAGTTACTCCGATATCATTAATTATTTAATTACTACAAAGAGCGCACACCGGATTCACAGCACAGAGCTTTAGAGCACAGAGCTTCACAGCTTTAAATCCAAAAAAGATGTGTAAACTGTCTCAATCAGATCTAACCAGCTAAAAAAAGGTTTAACTAAAATAACACAGCCAGCACAAACAGTCCAGGCTGAACACAGACCAGAACCAGCACTTTGAAGCCGTTTACGCATTGGCCAGCCCTCAATGGCCCGGAGCTCCCCTGGGTGGCTCTGGGCCACCCGCGTTCATTACGCATTTGCCGCAAAGCCGCCTTGAAGTGGGTGGGCAGTTCTCTGGAAGTGGGTGGGGTGCTCTCTTCACGTGGGTGGAGTGTTCGTGTTTTAAGAGAGGAGACTCGGCAAAAAAAAAATTGTTAGCTGGATATATATATATTAGTGTTTCTGCGTTTAATTTTTGTTAATAACTGATCACAAATCAGCTTATGTTACAACGTAAATAACACGAAGCGCACACCCATTTCCGCCTTTCAGCGCGACCTGAATGTCATTAAACAGCATTAAACAATAACTAATATTGTCTAACTGTTGCGCGCAGCCAGGGTTTTAAAATATAACGAATAATCTCTAACTTTTACGTGCAGCTAAAATGTCAGGAGGAGTGATTGCTATATGAGCAAGTTGGACACCTGAAAATTCAGTCCGTCCGAATAGCACAACGAGTTAATGCGTTGTCGTTTTGACCGGGAGAAGTGGGTTCGCTTCCCGCCTGGGACAAAGTTATTTTACTTTTTTTTTCTCTTTATTCACATTTTCTTTTAAATAAAAAGGAGTTTGTTTGGTTAACAAACTCCTTTTTATTTAAAAGAAAATGTGAATAAAGAGAAAAAAAAAGTAAAATAACTTTGTCCCAGGCGGGAAGCGAACCCACTTCTCCCGGTCAAAACGACAACGCATTAACTCGTTGTGCTATTCGGACGGACTGAATTTTCAGGTGTCCAACTTGCTCATATAGCAATCACTCCTCCTGACATTTTAGCTGCACGTAAAAGTTAGAGATTATTCGTTATATTTTAAAACCCTGGCTGCGCGCAACAGTTAGACAATATTAGTTATTGTTTAATGCTGTTTAATGACATTCAGGTCGCGCTGAAAGGCGGAAATGGGTGTGCGCTTCGTGTTATTTACGTTGTAACATAAGCTGATTTGTGATCAGTTATTAACAAAAATCAAACGCAGAAACACTAATTCAGCTAACAATTGTTTTAGGGGTTTCTCGTTTCTGTAGTTAAATTTGAATGAAATTCAACCCTCGCGCTGAGGTTGTTTGAATGAGTCCCGCCCCTGCTGCAAACAACGAATCAAATGTGAGCAGTACATGACGTGAAACTAGCCCTGTCGGGCTCGGCTCGATGGAACCACGGTGAAGATGGTTCCAGAACAAGGGTGGATCCCGGGCGGAAAAGGTAAATGCGAAGACGCCGAACCCGGGTTAGAAGCTGGGAGAGCCGGGGAGGGCCGGCCAATGCGTAAACGGCTTGAGTGTTACCGTGTTGGAAGTTAGCATGTTGTTAGCATCTGGAGCGGATGGTCCGTCGAGCTCATCGGACGGCGTGGATCCGTCGCGGCCGCGGAGGCACGTCCCATGGGACCGACGCGTCGCCCGCACGACTTGGCTCCCGTCCTCCTTCTCCCACTGGGACGGTCTCACCGCCGGGCCCGGTGGACCGTGAAGAGGCCGCGTTAGCGAGATGCTAAGCTAGCCACAGCATGCAAGACGGTGTCACTAAAATAATGAAAAAAAAAAAAAAAAACAGCTCTAACACACAGACAGTTGTACTCTAACATTGTTTCACAAAATGATTTATGTAGAATATTTTGTTTACCGGCCAAAAGCACGATCTTCTGAGCAGATCCAAGCAGAGATGGGGCGGTGTGAGTTTCTCCGATGAAATAAATCCTTCACGTTTTCTTTTTTTTTGATGAAGTGAAACCTGCGCGTTGCCCAAACGTCTACCCGACTGGAACACCCACTGACACAACACGAAGTAACCATTGCAATTAATTAGAAATTAACAAAAAAAAACACGTGAAAAATACACAGCCAGTAGAACGCGCTCCAACTGCTGCTTAGCCTACCTGTGGGAGGGTCAAAAAGGACAACCCACAGATGTGACTAGGGATGGGGCAGATCCGATCCAGTATCGGTATCGGTATCCGATACCAGCATAATTTAAGTATCGGATATCGGATCCAACCTGCCGATATTTCCGATCCAGCTTCAAAGAGCACTTGTGTTCCATCATATTCTGTGACTGCCGTCTTAACATTATGTGAGTTAAAACCAATGAAGACACTCACAACAGGAAACTCACAAACTTTAACAGTATAGTCTTTATAGTATAGAAAACATTCCAAAATACACATAACTTTATAGTCTCAGTACAAATATTTCATTATACAGATTCACATACCTGAACAGTATCGGATCGGAAAAGTATCGGTATCGGTCGATACCCTGTTCTTAAGTATCGGTATCGGATCGGAAGTGAGAAATGTGGATCGGTGCATCCCTAGATGTGACGTCACATGGGAACTATGTATAGGGGAACCACCACCCCAGTCTGCCAATCCCAAGGGAACTGCCCCCGATGTCCACGCGATATTGCAGAGTCGCGTAAGCCAACACAACCCCACAACATCCAGAGCCCTAAGGAACTCAGGGCGAATCTCATCCACCCCTGGAGCCCTGCCACCGCAGAGCTTTTTAACCACCTCGGTGACCTCAGCTCCAGAGATTGGAGAGCCCGACCCAAAGTCCCCAGGCTCCGCTTCCTCAGTGGAAGACGTGCCAGTAGGATTGAGGAGGTCTTCGAAGTACTCCGCCCACCGACTCACAACATCCCGAGTTGAGGTCAACAGCACGCCATCCCCACCATAAATGGTGTTGGTCGCGTACCGCTTTCCCCCCCTGAGACGCCGGATGGTGGACCAGAATCGCCTCGAAGCCGTACGGAAGTCATTCTCCATGGCCTCTCCGAACTCCTCCCACGCCCGAGTTTTTGCCTCAGCAACCACCCGAGCCGCATGCCGCTTGGACTGTCGGTACCTATCTGCTGCTTCCGGGGTCCCACAGGCCAAAAAGGCCCAATAGGACTCCTTCTTCAGCCTGACAGCATCCCTCACCGCCGGTGTCCACCACCGGGTTCGAGGGTTGCCACCACGACAGGCACCAACAACCTTGCGGCCACAACTCTGATAAGCTGCCTCGACAATAGAGGCGCGGAACATGGCCCACTCGGACTCAATGTCCCCCGCCTCCCTCGGAACGTGTTCAAAGCTCTCCCGGAGGTGGGAGTTAAAGCTCCGTCTTACGGGAGACTCTGCCAGACGTTCCCAGCAGACCCTCACAATACGTTTGGGTCTGCCAGGTCTGACCGGCATCCTCCCCCACCATCGGAGCCAACTCACCACCAGGTAGTGGTCAGTTGACAGCTCCGCCCCTCTCTTCACCCGAGTGTCCAGGACATGCGGCCGCAGATCAGATGAGACGACAACAAAGTCGATCATCGAACTGCGACCTAGGGTGTCCTGGTGCCAAGAGCACATATGTACACCCTTATGCCTGAACATGGTGTTCGTTATGGACAATCCATGACGAGCACAGAAGTCCAACAACAAAACACCACTCGGGTTCAGATCAGGGGGGCCGTTCCTCCCAACCACACCCCTCCAGGTCTCACTGTCATTGCCCACGTGAGCGTTGAAGTCCCCCAGCAGAACAAGGGAGTCCCCAGGAGGCGCACTCTCCAATACCCCCTCCAAGGACTCCAAAAAGGGTGGGTAATCTGCGCTGCCGTTTGGCGCATAGGCACAAACAACAGTCAGAGCCCGTCCCCCCACACGTAGGCGAAGGGAGGCTACCCTCTCGTTCACCGGGGTGAACCCCAACGTACAGGCACCAAGATGGGGGGCAACAAGTATGCCCACTCCTGCTCGGCGCCTCTCACCAGGGGCAACTCCAGAGTAGGAAGAGTGTCCAACCCCTCTCAAGGAAACTGGTTCCAGAGCCAGAGCCATGCGTTGAGGTGAGTCCAACTATTTCTAGCCGGAACCTCTCAACCTCACACACTAGCTCAGGCTCCTTCCCCACCAGAGAGGTGACATTCCATGTCCCAATGGCCAGCTTCTGTAGCCGAGGATCAGACCGCCAGGGTCCCCGCCCTCGGCCACCACCCATCCCACATTGCACCCGACCCCTTTGGCCCCTCCCATAGGTGGTGAGCCCATGGGAAGGGGGACCCACGTCTCCTCTTCGGGCTGTGCCCGGCCGAGCTCCATGGGTGAAAGCCCGGCCACCAGGCGCTCGCCAACGTGCCCCACCTCCGGGCCTGGCTCCAGAGTGGGGCCCCGGTGACCCGCGTCCGGGCGAGGGAACATTTTGTCCATTTATTTTACTCATCATAAGGGGTCTTCGGGCTGCACTTTGTCTGGTCCCTCACCTAGGACCTGTCTGCCTTGGGTGACCCTACTAGGGGCATGAAGCCCCTGACAGCATAGCTCCTAGGATCATTGGGACACTCAAACCCCTCCACCACGGTAAGGTGGCAGCCCAGGGAGGGCTGTCAATATAAAAACCAAAATCTAAATTTCCCATTTTATTCCTAAATGTGTTCATTCACAACAACAATGGCTTTTTTAGTCTATATATTAGGGACTTCGGGTACATGGAACAGAATGGAGATTTATTATTAAACGCAAAAATCCCAGCAGCAGCACCTACTGCATTTTCAAATCCATCATGGTTTATTTTGGCTATTTGTGCTACTAAACAGTGAGCTTCACACTTATCTAAATTTACATCAAAACTGCAAAAACATTTATGTCAAATCCTTTATATGTGCAATCTAGCCCTGCTTGTTTCAGCCTTACCATCTGCAGCTATGACTGTGATGACCACTGCTGAAGGGCACTCTCGATAAGTTTAATAAAAAGTATCATCAGCTGGCACTCAACTCCACCATCTGACATCTCACAGGTGAGTAACTCACCTTAAATAACAGTTTGTCCTTCAGAAAACCACTGCCAAAAGCAGAGATATATGGTGCATTATAGTCTAGTGGCATAAAATGCTTTTATATCCTTCATAAAGCAGCACTTTCTTCTGTGTCACTGTTTGAAAACTCTATTTTTCTCTGGGATCTAATGGGGCTCAATGGAACCCCTAATTGGCAGTCGCTGCAGTCTGTCCTTTGAGCTGCTGTTGCTGTGGGGAGATTTCACTGTTCAAACCAGCTTTGAAGTGCTTAAAAGAGTTTTTTTTTACTTCAATGCTGTGGCAGCAGATACACCAGTGGTCAGATGGGAAAATAATTGAATAGAAGAAGTAAAATTGAAGTCTGTGCCATAAGTCTACAACAGTACGGTGAGTCTGTGGAGGAGGGTGGCTTAGTGTTGTTACTGTTCCTAAACTTGCACCACAGCTATCAAAAAGACCTAACAGGTCTACTGTACTAAGCTCCTTTTTCAAATGGGGTTCCATGCCCTGGTTGGAAAATAAGCAAACTGTAAGATCATAGAGAAGCCTTTTGTCTTTTTTTTGTGTGTGTGTGATTTAACTTGAGGTAAGCTCAAACCACAGAGTGCTTTGTTTTAAATTCTCCTCTGCAGGTATTTTTTTTTCTCAATTTTTCTTTTGACCTTGCAGCTTCCCTCAACATGACGATGCTTTAAAATAACCAGAGCAGTATGTCAGATTAAGGGGTACTTTTTCTATTTTAAATTATTTAAAATAGAAATTATTATTAATTATAATTAATTAATTAATTAATTAATTATTTAAGATTATTATTGTTTGAACTGATTGTTTGAAAAAAGGGGCAGATATAATAAGAATTTTTCTTCTTTCTGCTACCTTTCTTTGTTATATATTTTGTACGTTATCATTTATTGGATTGTTTTGTATTGTGTTTTTTGTAAAAATAAAATAAAATAAAAAAAGAACAAATGTAATAAACATAAATAAACCACAGCCACAAAAACCTTTTAGTGACCATTTTATTTATTAGGCCTTCAATTTATAATTTTAGATTTTGATGAGTTATAAGTTAATTTGAATAAGCTAAAAAAAACATGCAGGGTTTTATGTTTTTTTGTGATAAGACAAATTTGCAACATCAACTGACCCCCGCTCCATTCATTCATCTTTGTCCTGTTCAGGGTCACGAGGCTGCAACCCCTCTCAGTAAAAAGAGAAAGGCTCCACAGAGACTCAGATCATGCTCACACTCAGTCAATTAGAAATCACCAATTAACCTTCACTGCTTATCCTTTGACTCTGTGACAAACCAAAAGCACTCGGGGAAAACTCAACAATGAAAAATCAGCAAACTCACAGTTGAAGTCAGAAACAGGAGCCTTCTTAATAATAATAATAATAATAATAATAATAATAATAATAATAATAATAATAATAATAATAATAATAATAATAATAATAATAATGAATTTAATTTATAACACACTTTTCATTAATAAAAATCTCAGTGCAACAAAAGCAAAAATCAAATAAAACAAGTGATAAAATAAAGTAAAATCAATAATCCTTCTTCCTCCAAGACAACATCTCTAATCCCTCACTCAGTGGTACATTTAAGTTTATGAGCAGAATTTGTCATAATTTATCAAAACATATGTAAATGTCTAGTCTGATTTGACTCATTTCTGCTCTGGGTCTACCACTGGGAACAGCCAGCTGATGACAAAATTAATAGTGGGCGGATAATCCTATTATTGATTCTAGATTGAGTTTTTCACTATGGGTTGCTGGGACTTTACTGGTTTTTCATGGCTGTCTGTGTACAAGCTGTTTCCAAGAGCTGCTCATGTGTTTGAGGATTTTGTCCCCTTGTTTTTGCAGGTGAGTTGAGAGTGTGATGGTTCCACACAGGTGGTACCTGTTGGAGCTGATTGCCACCAGGATATAAAGGTGGGGCTGACCCAGCGCTTGGGGACTGATCCATTTGTGCACACCTGGGGCCTCATGTATCAAAGGCTTGCGTGGATTTCTTACTGAAAAGTGACGTACGGTCAAATCCAGAAAAGTGTCTACGCACAAAAGAATCCAGATTTATCAAGCTGTGCGTACACCGGTATCCACGCACATTCCTTTTGTACATCACAATGAACGTGGAACTGAGCGCACGTCAGACACCTCCCCTGACACGCCTACATTTACATATGTTAAACAGATGCAAATTACTTCCTGCATGTGTGAAGGACATGTTTGTTTGATCCCTGCGCGATCAGAAATCATTTCTAGATTCAGGAAAACAATGGATTTAATATAATATGAGTGAGGACAAACATCCCAAGTAAGAATAGTAATAAACTGTGTTCATCACGCAAAGAACGAGTGATTGTGTGCCGGTATTCGTGTGCGCGCACGCTGCTGTCAGGTGCGCCACCGGCTCATTCATTCATTCTGAGTGAAAATATTAACTTTGCGCACGAGTTAATTACCATAATTACTGTAAACACAGAGGAACTTACTTGGATGTTTGCTAGAACATAGATCTTCGTTTATTTAATAGATGATATGAAGAAACGAGTCTCTGCGTCTCAGTGGAGACTTTTCATGACATGACGTGATGTTGGAGTCTCCAAAGCGCGCGCTGCAGCCTTGTGCGCAATCTGTTTGTCTGTGAAGCTTTTACTCCCATACAAGTTATAAATGGTGTACTTTCACGTGTCATTTTGGAGACATCTACAATAAACACAGATAATGACACACCTCCACTGCCGTGTAACACCGGCGAGGGTGCACGCGCGCTCAAAGCGCGACCATAACTCAGCCTTTGGGATCATATGGATGAGACCATTCCATTGGACATGAATCGGCTTTGTGTGGACTGGACTGGCACAGCCCTGATCGACCTGCCAGCTCCCTCTAAGCTCCTGTGGAACCCCAGTTTCTGCACGTGCACGCGTGATGCGCGGCCCCTGTGTTGCGCCAGTGCGCAGCAGTGCCAAACTGAAAAATGATTATTTCTGAAAACGGCTGATAAGCCATATCCTAGATCAGAGAATTATATCTGTTTATAAATAAATGCTCTGCGTGTTACACTATCTATATCCTCCAGTAAGGCTGAATGTATCCGTTCCTGTTACATTTATTTTTTGCACAACTTTGCGCGTCCATGTGGATGTACTTGTTAATCGTGTGTTTGGTGGGAATATTAATCATTTTCACATCATGAACAGTTAATAGTAATAATAATAATAATAATAATAATAATAATAATAATAATAATAATAATAATAATAATAATGAATTCAATTTATAACGCACCTTTCATTAATGAAAATCTCAAAGTGCTACAAAGTGCAACAGAATTTAATGTCGATAAAACAAATAATAAAACAGTTAAAATCAACAACAGTATCAACTAAGATCAAAAGTAGAATCATGAGGAGGTAGAGTATGCTCGGTTGAAAAGAAAGGTCTTCAAGCCGCTCTTAAAGTCAACCACAGACTGTGGGGCTTCAGTTTCTCAGAATCACCTGTAAGTGTCGCCAAAGGAACAAGAACCACAGAAACGTGCGTACGCAAGCAGGGGAGCTGGCGTGGAAATGTACGTGGATGCGCAGATATTCACGTTCATTTCAGTTTTGATACATACGGGGTTTTGCGTGGAAAGTGACGTGCGCAATGTTTTTGTGCGCACGCACGGTTGATACATGAGGCCCCTGGTGAAGACTTCAGTTTGTCCTTGCTAAACTGTATGAGATTTGGTAAACTAGTTTGATGGTATAGAACTGTGCTGGTTCCTTAAGTGAACCCGTGGTTCAGTTGGACCTGTCCGTGACGAGTTGTTTAATGGTCTGTTGGTTCCGTGTTCAGGTCAACGTTGTCTCCGTTGGGTCCTCCGTCTTTATAAATGATTCAAGGTTGGAAATTCAGCTCTGTCCTCTGTCCCTGCCTGCCCGCTCGCTCTCTCCAGTCACTCCTGCATCTCATCACCTGTTTTTGTGGAACCTCTTGCCGCCTCCTCCAAGTCTGAATCAAGGACAAGAATCGGTTAACTTCAGACAAAATCCAGTTCCATCTACTCTTCTCGGTCTCATAATCTCTTCCCCTCTTCAGACTCCATTCCACTTCCCTCTGCACTGTAAATAAACCATTTCATATTTTTCATATTTACATTGAGTTTGAGTACTGTCTGGGTCCTCTACTTTCGACCAGTGAAATTATTAAACACCACTATGACAGTGCGATGGAACTGCCAAACGTTGTTCATGTCTTAGTTGTTAAACAATACAGCATCAAGTATTAAAGTATTGTGTATTTTCCCAAAACTTTGCCCAGTCTGCTGGATTGTATTCAGTTAATAATCTAATTGGGGGAAAAAAATGTAAAAGTTGTCAAATATAATTCACATTTAGCAATATAATACATCTACTTAAATTATTAAAATGTATTATAAATGAATCAGTATCGGTATTGAATCATGTGGACTGGTATCTGTTTATCTATTTTCTTCAAATAATTTATTTTAACGAAACTGGTAAAAATTCACCCATTCCTTGGCTAAAAGGAATTCATAAAAGAAGTCATGAATATAAAACTAAACATAACCAGTATTATCTCCCAGACTTGTCACCATTTGATTAAGTGCTATTTTCCGGAAACACAACATACCCTTCCACTTCTACGCCGATGACTGTCAAATTTACCTTCCCCTAAGGCAAAATGGAACATGCTCTATTCAGCCTCTGCTCGACTGCCTGGCTGACATCAGGGACTGGATGGCTTTAAATTTCTTAAGTTCCAATGATGAGAAGTCTGAAGCCATACTGTTCTTTCCCAATGACACAACCTCGAACCACTGCATCGACCTTTCTGCTCTACCCCTGTCTGAAAAACAAAAGGTCACAAATCTGGGAGTGATAATGGATCCATCCATGAAACTCAACAGCCATGTAAATTTTATCGTTAAATCCTGTTTTTTCCAGCTGAGGCGACTGTCCAAGCTGAAGCCCATACTATCAAAAAATAACCTGGAGAATGTAATTCACGCATTTATTACATCTAGGCTTGATTACTGCAATTCACTTCTGCTTGGCATCAGTCAGGCCACCATTGGGTTGCTAGTCAACTTCACTCTCACCTGTCCAACAACAACATTTATGAATAGTTTCAATCTGGTTTTCGCCCCCACCATAGCACCGAAACAGCCCTAGTAAAAATTACTAACGACCTCCTTCTTGCTGCTGACTCTGGTCTTCTGTCCATCCTCATTCTTCTTGATCTAAGCTCTGCCTTCGACACCATCTGTCATTCTATCCTCCTCAACAGACTAACCTCCATTGGCATCTCAGGTACCCCGTTAGACTGGTTCAACTCCTATCTCTCTGACCGTACTCAATTCATTCAGCTTAAATCCTTCTGTTCCCAGTCTTCCCCTGTCTCCACGGGTGTCCCCCAAGGCTCTGTCCTCGGAGCCCCTCCTCTTCATCATTTACCTCCTTCCTCTAGGTCACATCTTCCGCAAATACGGCGTCCATTTCCACTGCTATGCTGATGACACGCAGCTCTACTTGTCATCAAAACCTAACTCCACCCACCCACCCTCCATCCTCACCGACTGTCTCAATGAGCTAAATCACTGGTTTTCTAACAATTTCCTTCAACTAAACAGTAACAAAACAGAAATCATTCTTGTCGGTACCAAAAACTCTATTTCAAAATCAGAACATCTTCTCGTCCCCCTTAACAACTCTCTGCTATCCCCCTCCCCTCAGGTCAAGAGCCTCGGTGTCATCCTCGACACCACTCTCTCCTTCACTTCACACATCAACAATATTACTCGGTCTGCCTATTTCCACCTCCGTAATATTAACCGTCTCCGTCCTTCTCTCACACCCCGCTCCACAGCCATCCTGGTGCACAGTCTTGTGACTTCCCGTATTGACTACTGCAACTCCCTTCTCTACGGCCTCCCCAACAAATCTCTCCACAAGTTACAGATGGTCCAGAACTCAGCTGCCCGTGTCATCACTCAAACCTCCTACTATAACCACATCACTCCTGTCCTGCAGCAGCTCCACTGGCTCCCGGTTAAATCACGCATCATCTTCAAAATTCTACTCCTCACGTTCAAAGCTATCCACAACCTTGCCCCTCCTTATCTATCTGACCTCCTACAAATCTCCATCCCATCACGCTCTCTCAGATCCTCCTCTTCACTACATCTCCATGTACCCTCTGCCCGCCTCTCCACCATGGGGAGCAGGGCCTTCACCTGCTCTGCCCCTCACCTCTGGAACGCCCTACCGCCAGACCTTCGAAACACCACCTCCCTTTCTCTGTTCAAGACTGCCCTGAAAACCCATCTCTTTAGACTAGCTTATCATTAACTTTACTAAATGTATTTTTATCTTCCATTTTATATCCTTTATGTATTTTATATTTCAATTTGTCGCTGATAATGTTTGAGCTGTATTACACTGTATTGGTTTGTTAAGTGTCCTTGGGTGTCCTGAAAGGCGCTTTTAAATGAAACGATTATTATTATATTATTATTATTGCACAATTACAACTGGTTCAGAACGCACCAGCCCGATTTTTAACCAGTACACGCAGAAGAGAGCACATTACACCAGTCTTGGCCTCCTTGCACTGGCTACCGGTTCATCTTATAGTCCAGTTCAAAATTGTCCTGTACATCTACAAATCACTGAACAGTCTCGCCCCCGCCTATCTCTCGGATTTGATACACCCATATGTCCAACAACGTGCTTTGAGGTCAGAGGACCGGGTACTTTTAAGAGTTCCAGTAACTCGCTTGAAGCGCAGAGGTGACAAGGCCTTCTCTGTACAGTAGCAGGCCCAAGACTCTGGAATGAGTTACCTCTACCTGTCAGACAGGCCCCACTCCCTCGCAGTTTTCAAATCCCGGTTTAAAAACTCACTACTATTCTGTTGCTTTCAACACCAGCTGATTTGTATTGGATCGTTTTATTTATGATCTGCAATGTTTTTATGTCTTTCGTGTTGTATTTCACTGTGTGTCTTGCCTGTTGTTTGTTTGTTTGTTTGTTTGTTTGTCCAGCACTTTGGTGTGGACTTGTTCCTGTTGAAAGTGCTTTACAAATAAAATGGTATGGTATGGTATGGTAAGTTTATCCTGTCTCGAGCTGATTTATTAGGCCGGCAGTATGAATGTTTTCAACACAGAAAATGGTACACAAATGATATGAAAGTGGAAACAGTCCAAAAAAAATAACAGCTTTTAAATATTTAAATCCTGCAAGGGTCTGATAATCTCATTAACCAAATAAGTCATTATGGAAGAAAACACTAAACTGAATAAAACCAGGAAACAAAAAAATATCTGTGGAAAATGCTTTGCCCACTCAAGTCACAATGAAGTATAAAAATGTTAAAATATCAGGCCTCTTTAATCCAAATGGCTCATCACTAATCTCTAAAAATGTCAACCACAGCAATACAAAAAACACAATGAACGTTTTTAGATGTACAGTCAGAATGTCCATTAGAAGGAGTTGAATAAGCTTATGACTTGCAGAGAAGATGTGTTGACTCAACATGTTGTGTTTTTAAAGTTTTGATTGGGACTATTAAGAGGAGACAGAAAAGTGGGAACAGGAGGGAAAAAAGGCAAAAAGCTCTGGATCAGATGTTTGGGCTGTTTAAATGTATTCAACTGAAAGTTCCCATTAGGTCGAGCAAACAGATGCAGTGATGAGTCTGCAGATTCTGAACTCAGCTTGGGGGAAAAGGAAAAAAAACTTCAAAAAGTATTTTAGTGCTTTACAGAACAATACTGAGGTTTTTCACTCAAATACTCTATAGCATATCTGAGGGTGAGAAAATGCCTGAGGAATGGAGAAGTGTGCTGGTGCCCATTTTTAAGAACAAGGGGGGTGTACAGAGTTGTAGCAACTACAGGGGAATTAAGTTGATGAGCCACACAATGAAGATCTGGGAGAGAGTTGTGGAAGAAAGACTTGGATGAGAGGTGACTGTGAGCAGCAGTATGGTTTAATGCAAGAAAGAGCACCACATACAGTATGTCATCTTTGCTTTGAGGATGTTGATGGAGAAGTACAGAGGAGGTCAGAAAAAAACTCCATTGTATCTTTGTGGATTTAGAAAAAGTATATGACAGGGAGCCGAGGGAGGAAATCTGGAGTGGCAGAAAATTATGTTAGACTGGTACAGGACATGTTTGAAGACAGCAGGATAGTGGTGAGATGTGCTGTGGGAGTGACAGATAGCTTCAAAGTGGAGGTGGGAGTGCATCAAGGATTGGCTCTGAGCCCATTCTTGTTTGCTCTGGTGATGGACCGACTAACAGATGAGGTCAGGCAGGAAGCCCCATGGACTATGATGTTTGCAGATGACATTGTGATCTGTGGTGAGAACAAGTGGAAGAGAACTTAGCGAGGTGGAGGTATGAACTTAAAATAAGAGGATTGAAAGTCAGCCGTAGTAAGATAGAGTACATGAGTGAATGAGAGGGAGGCTGGTGGAACAATGAGGCTACAAGAAACAGAGATCGCAGAGGTGCAGGACTTCAAGTACTCCACTGTCCAGATAAATGGGGAGTGTGGTAAAGAGGTGAAAAAGAGTGCAGGCAGGATGGAGAAAAGTTTCAGGGGTGATTTGTGACAAGAGTGCAAGCAAAGGTCAAAGGAAGAGTTTACAAGACAGTGGTGAGACCAGCTATGTTGTTTGGTCTGGAGACAGTGGCATTGACAAAAAGACAGGAGAAAGAACTGGAAGTGGCAGAAATAAAGATGCTGAGGTTCTCCTTAGGAGTGACAAGGATGGATAAGATCAGGAATGAGATCATCAGAGGTACAGCACATGTTGAACAACTGGGAGATAAAGTTAGGGAGGCCAGACTTAGATGGTTTGGACATGTCAAGAGGAGGGACAGTGGGTATATTGGTAGAAGGATGTTAGAAATGTAGCTGCCAGGAAAAAGACAAAGAGGAATACATCCTGAATGTAAAGGGCTTGGTAGAAAATCAGGTAGTTAATGTGAGGGATAAATCCAATGAACATTGTTTTTCTTTTGTCTTTACATGTCTTCAGTGAGTTAAAACACAAAATTATTTATGCTGAACAAGTCCTCCAAAACAACCCACTATAAAAGTACTAACAACAAAAAAATAAAAAGACAGTACTGTATGCAGTAAACCACATGATGCCCGTTAATACTAAACATTTAATCGGTATTAAAAGAAGATTAGTAGATTAGTTTGGGTTAATATCATGAGGGTTAATGTGTAAACAATACATATTCTGCTGGAAATGTTCATTCTACCAGAAAAAAACCTTGACATTCCTGTTCACTCAACAAAATGAATTTGTTGACCCTCTGGAGCTCCAGCAGGAAAAGGTCTTACAGTCTCAAAATCAAAATCCGGAGCGCAGATGGCAGTTCAGTTGATTGGATTAGGCCTCAAGTCTTCAAAGAAGTCCCTTTCTGCAAAAGCTGCTCTCTTCAGTCATGCTAATACTGTTTACATTTTCTTATCCACTTTTTATTTTCCACCAGAGGTTGGATAACACAGGAAATCCAGAGAAGCACAAAATGCTTCGGCGTGTGAATATTTATGGACAGGGGTGTTTAATGCTGAGAGTGGGCAAGCCTTAATGTAGCATCTCTGCCTGAGGCGAAGCCAGGAGACCCTCAGTCTGACGGATAACCCCTCCTCGTCATGATTTTCCCTCCTCTATCTCATTTTGACTTTTATCCTGAAAAAACAACCTCTCCCTCTCTCTTCTTTGCCCTTTCACTGGCTTTAATATGAACACACAGTCGTACAGGACTCCGGGGAAAATAAACATTTAACCAAAACCTTTTTTTAATGTCACTTTATGCTCGTGCTGTCCTTTTGAATTGGTCAGGGAGCGATTGTCATTCAGGCACTTGTGCTCTTTATTACCCTAAATTTAACAGTGGTTGCACATGTATTACTTTTCATGTGTCTGTCCTGAGATTTGAATCACTGCTGAAGTATGAACCCACGCTCGTGTTATTGATTAATATCTGGATACTGACATTTTTTCTGCATGCACAGAAAGGAACGTGCTTTAGCAAGTCGGTCTCTTCTGCTTCAGTCTGGGCAGTAAAGTTTTCAGTTAGTCCACAGAGCAGTCGAGCATGGAGAATTAAATGCAAGGCTGCTGACAAGCAATTAATATCAATTACAGGAGGAAAGAGTGTGAATGTGACTGCACCATATGAAAGCAGTTTCTACGTCTATAGATTTGAAAAGCAGACAGCCTTTCAGGCAAATGGAATCAGCTTCTAATCAAGTCAAATGCACTGTATCTCACACTTCACTAAACTTAGTTACGTGAAAGTTGGATTCATGAGTTTCAAAAGCATCGTATCTCGCACCTTATAATTGCATTGCTGGACTTTGCCTTTTCACACTGAATGGTTACAGTCACTTCACTTGTGCACACTGTCTGATAGTGGCAACAAAGGGAGGGAAGCAGCTGAGTGAACAAAGCATTATGTAATCAATATCACTGGTCAGCTGGAACAGCGAGAGGAGACCGACTTACACGTTCTTTTCTCACACTGCAGATGCCAAAGAAAGAGAAGGTAAGTGAAAAGCACTTTGAAATGGGCCAAAAAATGAGACGTATGGTTTGAAGAAATCCACGTTGGCAGAAGGCACCTTGAAGGATGCGGGGGCAGCGATCCAAGTCAGGGCTGAGCAAGGTCAAGGTCTTACTTATTTCTGTAAATTAAAAGTGTCGTACTGAACAGCTGAAGGATGATTTCAATTAAAGTGCTTCAAGTCCTCAGGAGTAAGTAAAGATTTAAAACTAAGTCTTCATTACTCTTTGTTATTCCTGTTGAAATCAAACCCCTCTGTAGGTGAATTGATGTCCACTAGCATTCCCACTGTTGTGATCCGTTTTTTTCCGTACGTTTTTCGACATCTTTCTCATTCCATAAGCTTTATGCTATTTCAACAAATCATAAAACGTTCAGCTTGTTCAGAAAAATCCTGCTATGACTTTTGGTGTTGGTACAACTTTAGCTTTTTGAAATATTTTGCCTTTTCTGCCATTTTTTCCTCATATAAAATGAATTGAGCTCATTTTCC
>JBBPBX010074380.1:0-17592 GCA_038048925.1 Garcialebias charrua
TTTTTGCTACAAAAAGAGCTGTAAGAATAATCACTGGAAAACATTATTGTCACCCTTCTAACACATTATTTGATCAACTGAAATTTTTGAAGTTCCATGACTTGGTGGATCCTGGACGCCTCCCTGGTGAGGTGTTCCTGGCACGTCCCACCGGGAGGAGACCCAGGACACGCTGGAGGGACTATGTTTCTCGGCTGGCCTGGGAACGCCTTGGGATTCCCCCGGAGGAGCTGCTCCAAGTGGCTGGGGAGAGGGAAGTCTGGGCCTCCCTACTTAGGCTGCTACCCCCGCGACCCGACCCCGGATAAGCGGAAGACAATGGATGGACGTGGTGGATCATAATATTTTATTAGTTATGTATAGAGCTCATAAAAATGAATTGCCTGTAAATATCCAAATGTGTTTTGTTAAACGGCGAATCTGTTATAATCTCAAGGGAATAGAGATATTTGTTAAACCAAAATATAGAACCAGTTTGAAGGGTCGGTCAACCTCAATTCAAGAAATTGGATTGTGGAACGGTTTGGAGACTGAAGTAAAAAATGCAAAAACAATGATTACATTTAAGAAAATGAGCAAAACTGGACTAATGCAAAAATATAAATGAAATACTGTTATGTATGTTGCTTTGTAGTTTGATAATTATGGTGAATTTTTTATTTTTATTTTTTAAGTTACTTAAAGATGATTGTTGTTTGATTTGAATTATTGTAAGAGGGGGCAGATAAAACAAGATTTTTTTTTCTTCTTACCCCGAATTTACACTGCTTGCGTTCCGTTTCCGCCCCGCTCCGCAGGTCGCAGCTCAGCAGGTCCAATTTCCACTGCCTCCGCTCAGCTCAGGTCCGCCTGGATGCGCCGCTCTGAGACGCATGCGCGGGAATTGCGAGGTCGCGCGATAAATCAAGTGATAAATAAGTAAGTCAGAACAAAACAATTCATTCGGTGGAAGGAGAACAACAGTAGAGACTGCTGCCTTGATCTTCTCTCGTAAATGAGCTACAGGACATGGTTTGAGCAACAGGAAGTGATGTTTACATTTCAGAATAAAATACTTTATTTATTTATTGTATTGCGTTTGTAGGCGTAGTCATAAATATAATAGTTTAGTCATAGAATAGTCATAAATGATAGTTTGACAGCATTTTTGTATAAATAAATCCGTATAGAGCTAGGATTAGTCCGCCCGTGGTGATTTTATTTTGAAAATACTGATGTTGTGCTCGTTCCTTTTCCTGTTGGTGCGGACAGACAAGTTAACAGACAAGTTAAGGGTCTTCTATTAACTTTTCTGCAGGCACAAAAATTGACTCCGGCACAGCTCCGGTGTCCCGCAGAAATAGGATTATTTCTAATTTTGACGGAGTGCCGTCCGCTCTCCGCAGCTCACCGCCGCCGTGCGGAGCCAGTGTAAATTCTCTCATTGATTATAATGGGTGCGTATTTGCTGCGGAGGTCGGACCGGAGCGGGGCGGAAACGGAACGCAAGCAGTGTAAATTCGGGGTTACTGCTACCCTTCATTTTATTTGTGTTGTATGAACTTACTTTGTTATATAGTTTTGTGTTATATTTTAAAAATGAATAAATTTGAGTAAAAAATATATATAAAAATCAAATGTTTGGTAATAAATGTACAAAGAAAAAAACATTACTGAAAGGAATGCGTTATTTTATATGAGATTAAAAAAAGACAAAACAAAGGTTAATATTCAGTTAAACAACTGCTTTTCTCTGATGTGGATCCCCATGTGTTGGTTTAAAGATGACTTCCGTCCAAACCTTTGTCCACAAAGATCACAAACAAATGCTTTCTGTCCTGTGTGAACTATCATGTGTTTGTTTAAATCTGACTTACATCCAGACCTGTGTCCACAAAGATCACACACAAATGCTTTCTGTCCTGTGTGAACTATCATGTGTTTGTTTAAATCTGACTTACATCCAGACCTGTGTCCACAAAGATCACACACAAATGCTTTCTGTCCTGTGTGAACTATCATGTGTTTGTTTAAATCTGACTTACATCCAAACCTGTGTCCACAAAGATCACAAACAAATGCTTTCTGTCCTGTGTGAACTATCATGTGTGAGTTTAAATGTGACTTCCGTCCAAACCTTTGTCCACAAAGATCACAAACAAATGCTTTCTGTCCTGTGTGAACTATCATGTGTCTGTTTAAATGTGACTTATATCCAAACCTTTGTCCACAAAGATCACAAACAAATGCTTTCTGTCCTGTGTGAACTATCATGTGTGTGTTTAAAGTTGACTTCCGTCCAAACCTTTGTCCACAAAGATCACAAACAAATGCTTTCTGTCCTGTGTGAACTATCATGTGTGTGTTTAAAGATCTTCTGTCCAAACCTTTGTCCACAAAGATCACAAACAAATGCTTTCTGTCCTGTGTGAACTATCATGTGTTTGTTTAAATATGACTTCTGTCCAAACCTTTGTCCACAAAGATCACAAACAAATGCTTTCTGTCCTGTGTGAACTATCATGTGTTTGTTTAAATATGACTTATGTCCAAACCTTTGTCCACAAAGATCACAAACAAATGCTTTCTGTCCTGTGTGAACTATCATGTGTGTGTTTAAAGTTGACTTCCGTCCAAACCTTTGTCCACAAAGATCACAAACAAATGCTTTCTGTCCTGTGTGAACTATCATGTGTGTGTTTAAAGTTGACTTCCGTCCAAACCTTTGTCCACAAAGATCACAAACAAATGCTTTCTGTCCTGTGTGAACTATCATGTGTCTGTTTAAATGTGACTTCTGTCCAAACCTTTGTCCACAAAGATCACAAACAAATGCTTTCTGTCCTGTGTGAACTATCATGTGTCTGTTTAAATGTGACTTCTGTCCAAACCTTTGTCCACAAAGATCACAAACAAATGCTTTCTGTCCTGTGTGAACTATCATGTGTTTGTTTAAATGTGACTTCTGTCCAAACCTTTGTCCACAAAGATCACAAACAAATGCTTTCTGTCCTGTGTGAACTATCATGTGTTTGTTTAAATATGACTTATGTCCAAACCTTTGTCCACAAAGATCACAAACAAATGCTTTCTGTCCTGTGTGAACTATCATGTGTTTGTTTAAATATGACTTATGTCCAAACCTTTGTCCACAAAGATCACAAACAAATGCTTTCTGTCCTGTGTGAACTATCATGTGTGTGTTTAAAGTTGACTTCCGTCCAAACCTTTGTCCACAAATATCACAAACAAATGCTTTCTGTCCTGTGTGAACTATCATGTGTGTGTTTAAAGATGACTTCTGTCCAAACCTTTGTCCACAAATATCACAAACACATGCTTTCTGTCCTGTGTGAACTATCATGTGTTTGTTTAGATAACCCTTTCTGTTAAATCTTTTTCCACAGTCTTTACAACTAAATGAGGTCTGTCTTGACTGTCTTTTCTCGACTGAGCCTCCAGTTTTCTTCACTTCAACACATTCCTTGACAACCAAACAACTTGAAGACATCACTGACTGACTCGTCTTGTGAAATTGTTTCCCATGCTCAGTGAAGCTGCAAGATTTGTTGACAGTGTTTACGCCTGACTCAGGAGCTCTGCTCTTCTTCCAGTCTTTGTCACCGTCTTCAGGTTCTGACCCAGAGTCTGATAAGTCTTTTAGCTGAGAGTCAGAGTCATTCACATCATCACCTTCATCATCCTCACTGACTTCAGTCTCTGAAGAGCTGCAATCATCTCCATAAGTATTTAGATCTGGGTTCCTGGTAGTCTCTGCTCCTCCACAGTCCTCTCCACCAGTTGATGCTTTCATCTGGTCAGCTGAACTGCTGGTTGGAAGATCTTCCTCTTTTACTTGGTGCTGATGAAGCTGTAAAAATAGACGTTTCTCTTCATCTTCCTCACTCTTCAAAGGAACAGCAGTGAATGCAAACCCGGGGTCATCAGTCTCTGTTTTCACACAAAACTGCTCTCCCTCTTGACTGGTCCACAGTTCCTCATCTTCCTCCTTTATGTTGAGGGTCTCTGGATCCTGTTGATCCACCCCAAGCATCTGTACTTCAGGAGCTTCTTTAATCAGAACCATTTGCTGAACATCTGCAGGGACCACAAAAAACGTGAAAATCAGGCACAATTATATCTTTAAATTTACACATACAGCGATGCTTGAAAGTTTGTGAAGCCTTTAAAACTTTTTAAATTTCTGCATAAAAATGACCTAAAACATCATCAGATTTTCCACACAAGTCCTAAAATTAGATAAAGAGAAACCAGTTAAACAAATGAGACAAAATATTATACTTGGTCATTTATTGAGGAAAATGATCCAATATTACATGATTTTTCCTGAGATTTGTCAAGCTGTTTTATCAGTAATGCACAAAAATAAATTAAATATTGACGAGAGCATGTAGTGTTCACATGAACTAAGTTTGAATTTATATTCATCCATAGGCATCGTGAGACAAACTGCCTCAATGGGCTCTTTGCACCTACGGCGCTGACGTCACATCCGCCTGAGCGGATGCGGCTCGCTAGCTTCCGATTTGAGGAACTTAGACAGCTAGAAAAGAGAAACTCGCGTTTCAGAAGCAAGTTAAACATTATCACGAACACTGTTGTGTCCCTAAGCATGCTGGTGTAATGGTCTTTTAAGTTTCCACGGACCTTTTTATTCAGATTTTTTTTTTTTTTTCGGATTCTTTTAATTTTCCAAGGAGGATCCTCCAGACACAGAAAATTGCACGTCTGCGAGTTCACATTGAGCGTGCAATCCGTTGTACACATGTATGTGTATACTATACACATATATATTATGTGTATATACACATGTATGTGTATAAACGTATATGTGTACTGTATATGCACATATATGTGTATATACACATATATATTATGTGTATATATACACAATATATATGTGTATATATATTATGTGTATATATACAGACGTATGTGTATATACATATATATATATATATTATGTGCATATACACATATATAATGTGTATATACACATATATATTATGTGTATATACACATAATATATATGTGTATACATATATATTATGTGTATATATACATAACATTGTTGATAGCATGATATCAACAATTGATATCCCACTATCAATTGTTTGAAGTATTAATGAACTTACCCTGATGCATGCTCAATAATCCAGGTAGAAATATATATATATATATAAAAAAAAAGAAGCTAAGTCTGGTCCTCTGGACATTCAAAAAACAAATACTGTAGACAGTTTTTTTTGTGTGCTTTTTTGAATGTCCAGAGGACCAGACTTAGCTTTTTTAGATATTTAATGAACTTTTTACAGTGGCTTGCCTGGTTAATTATCAAAATAAACCTCGTCAGTGCATGGGCTAAGGGAAAGAATTTCTGATGGACATTGTCCACACGAAATTAGTTCTCACAGAAGCATTTAAATGTATTTTTATTGTTATGAACTGATTGCATGTTATCAAATTTCATGAATAAATGTGAAGACAAATAAACATTTCTTGTTTTTCACATTTCACTTGCTTTTATAAAAAAAACACGGGCAAGCTAAACACAGACTAAATTACCGGTACAGGCCAGAGCTGACATTAGTGCAACTTGAAATTCATTTATTTTATGTAAAACAAATCAGAACAAACAAATGCTTCAAATGATAAATTGTTATAAAACAAAGTGTCCTTTTTTCTTTTGAATTTCATAGTATCTACAGCACACAACACAACCTATTCAAAAACAAAACTTGTGGCACATCCAGTGGTGTCAAAAGTATTCACATTCATTACTCAAGTAGAAGTATAGATACTGGGATTTAAAATTACTTCTGTAGAAGTAGAAGTATCAACTCTAGCTTTTTACTCAAGTAAAAGTAAAAAAGTACTGGTTTCAAAACTACTTAAAAGTATAAAAGTAAAAGTAGCGTAAGAAAAAGCAACAACAAAGACAAATGCTTAGGCCGCACCACACATACTATTGTATACAACCCCACCTCCCCCACAAAAATCATTTTTTTAGACTAGATTATATTATATTGTTAATGTTGAAAAACTAGGGGTGCACTAAGCTACCTGTCTTAACTGCATATATGCCCATTGAAAATAGACACATTTAAATGCAAATTTAAATATATTAAAATAACCATACTGTATGTTTATGTTTATTAAATTTGTTCATTTTTTTTACAAAAGAAACAATACAAGACAATCTCATAAATGATTGTGTACAAAATGTAAAAAAATGAAAGGTAGCAGAAAGAAGAATAAATCTTATTATATCTGCCCCTTACTTCCAACAATCAGATTAAACAACAATAATCAACCATGTAAACAATAATAATCTTCAACCAACTTTTTCCAACAATCAGATTAAACAATAATAATCTTCAGCCAACAGTACAAAATGACTAACTCTTTCTAATTTTCTAACTAATACAATACACATTACGCTATTTCATATATATTTTTTAACACATTTGTTTTGATCATTTTTTTAAATGTAAACATTGACTTGGCATTTTTAACTACATTCTCCAAGCCATTCCATAATCTAATTCCCTGGATTGAGGTAGAACGTCCCTTCAAACTAGTTCTGAATTGTGGTTTTACAAACAACTCTGTCCCCTTAAGATTATAACAACTTTGTCTTTTAACAAAGTGCATTTGGATATTTAAAGGTAATGCATTATTTTGAGCTCTATACATAACTGATAAAATATTATAGTCTACCAAATCATGGAACTTCAATAACTTTAGTTGATAAAATAATGTACTTGATGGATGACGGTAATGCTTTCTAGTGATAATTCTTACGGCTCTTTTCTGTAATACAAAAATAGGCTTTGTGATTGTTTTACACGCATTCCCCCAAACATCAATACAATAGATTAAGTGTGGAACAATGATTGTGTTATACAACAAATACAGAGCTTTATCATTCAATAGGTCTCTGACTTTGTACAGTACTGCAATCGATTTAGCTATTTTTATTCTTACAGAATTTATGTGTTGTTTCCATGTCAGTTTGTCATCAATGATAACACCCAAAAACTTCACCTCATTCACTCTACAAATCTCAACATCCTCAATTTTGAGTGGAACATCAACAGTTTTCTTTTTATTACCGAATATCATGTATAGGGGTATTATTGAGCATTTGCCTGCAGTGTGAACGTAGTCTATGAAGTAAAACTTTGTTAAGTTCAGTGAAAACTCTGACAGAAAGAAAATATGTTTTAAATCTGAATAAAAAAGAGAAACAATGTTAGCAAGCAAACCCAGAGCATGTAGCTAGTTCCATGGCTAGTACCTCCTAACCATAGAAAACATTATACAACATTAGTATGTTACTAGGTCACTAGAAGTCAGTAATCAACTGACTGATTTAAAAAAAAAAACTTTCAGCTTACCTCAATACATGTATTAGGCATGTAACGAGATCTCGTTGTACGAGATCTCGCGATATTAAACTCCCGCGATATCTCTCGTTGAGAGGTAACGTTGTCTCGCGAGACGCTAATGCTAGCGCTAGCAGAGCCCCTAGCAAGTCAGCGTCACGGACAGCATGGCTTCGCCGGACGAAGTTGCTATAGAAGACGCCCCAACTACTGATGGAGGGCATAATGTTTATTATATCTATGATGGAGGGTCCCGGTGCCGCAGACGCTGCCCCGGATGTAAAAAGGCACACGCGTAAACACCGGCGTGACCGGTGTTGCCAGATAGAGTCCCACCCACCCAAAGCACTCTTTACCCGCAAAAGTGAGAAGGAAAATCGCGGTGAACCGCCCAATCTGGCAACACTGGTGAGTGACGGCTGCGATATTTATGTTCAATTTTTGGAAAGTCCTGCGTGAATATCTATATTCTACAAAAAAAAAACGGCAAAATGAAAGAAAAGTAACGAGGCTATTTTTAAAAAGTAAGGAGTAGAAAGTACCAGTAATTGCGTGAAAATGTAAGAAGTAGAAGTATAAAGTAGGCTGAAAAATAATTACTTTACTAAAGTATAGATAACTAAAATTTGTACTTAAGTAAAGTAACGAAGTATTTATACTTCGTTACTTGACACCTCTGGGCACATCCATTCATTAAACTTGGCCAAATAAAGCATGATTGTCCCAAATCCCATTCTTGGGCATAAAAGAATTTCTGAAGCTTGACGGAAAATTAAGATAGTGTATGATTATTTTTTGATATTCCACCCAGTCGCTGCCAGACACTCTCGGTTGGTGACAGATGATGTGTCCAAATCGCAGTATACCTCTGCCACTCGAAGCAGACAGGTTAGGAAGAGAGCCAGTCATTCCTCTGAAGAGGGTACCCGTACTCCTTTGAATAAAACATCACACAGATGTATTTAACTCGGGGCTAATATATATGTATGGTAGCAAGACATGAAAATTATATATTGCCAGTATTATTTACCGTAATCCTCCTTTACACAGTCGACCCAGGCCACCATCTTGCCAACTGGACATGGTTTTGCACCCTGTGAAATCCAGAACCAGCCACACAGGAACAACTGCACGTCACCATTACAACAGGAACGGAATCTCTGAGGACTTCCTGTTGACAGATCACATTACAGTACACATTTTGTTAAAGGTATTGTGACATGATTTTGTAAAATTGAATATTTGTCAGAACATATATATCTTATATCATTGAGCTCTGTTCGTTTTTACATAATAAAATATAAATATATTAAATTTCTATTCGAAAATTATGCTAATTTTTTCTCTGGTATTTGCTGGGATACGCCCCTGAAATTCCGCGCATTTCCGCAATACGTCATCACCAGTCGCCGTCACCAGTCATCAACGTCACAACGGGCAGAAGGCAGAGCCTTGCCCGTTTGTTTTGTGTGTTAACTGCTTGCCATACAATTCATTTCCTGAAAGATCGCCTCTTTGTTTGTGTAACTTGAAAAATGCCGTCACGTTGTAGCGCATTTGGGTGTTCTAATGTCGCTAGTGAACAAGTTAGCATTCACAAATTTCCAAAAGATGAGAAACTTCGCCAAGAATGGACCAGACAAGTGCAGAGAACGAGGGACCGGTGGGTTCCTACTAAAGAGTCGTATGTTTGCAGCGACCATTTTACTGCCGATTGTTTTCAGGAAACACCTGCTATAAAAGAATCTTTAGGATTACCAGTAAGATGGAGAAGACTTTTAAAACCGGATGCTATTCCTACTATTTTTAAACGAAAATCTACAGAAGAAAGTCCCACAGGAGCTACCACATCTAAACAACGCAGGGAAGCTACCATCGGAAAACTGTCCAGGAAAAGAGTAAGTCTTTGTGTAAACATAATCGGAGCTGTGTAGTGTTTTATTAATGAGAGTTTTGGATGATTTACTGTCTTAAAATGATAGATCTCAAACGCGATCGGGCCTCTTGTTAGCTTAGCACAACAACAAAGACCCACATCACGAAGCTAACCCCACTTAGCACCGTAGATTAAATAAACCGTCGTGTATAAATCGCTTTTCAATTGATCGAGTGTTTTTATAACTGTATAGGATGTATAATAACCCTTCGATTGCTTTAATACATTCAACTAGTAACAATAACTTGTTTTTGTTCGCTGCTAAAAAAAATAGCCGAAATAACATCAGTTGCACACACGTTGCTTTTTATGTATTTTTAAATTATGTCTGCGTGATCAAGTAACATCAGTACGTTTATTTATTCAGGGAGGGTTTTATTAATGATAGTTTTGGATGATTTACTGTTTTAAAATGATAGATCTCAAACGCGATCGGGCCTCTTGTTAGCTTAGCACAACAACAAAGACCCACATCACGAAGCTAACCCCACTTAGCACTGTAGTAGATTAAATAAACCGTGTATAAATCGCTTTTCAATTGATCGAGTGTTTTTATAACTGTATAGGATGTATAATAACCCTTCGATTGCTTTAATACATTCAAGTAGTAACAATAACTTGTTTTTGTTCGCTGCTAAAAAAAAAAATAGCCGAAATAACATCAGTTGCACACACGTTGTTTTTTATGTATTTTTAAATTATGTCTGCATGATCAAGTAACGTCAGTAAGTTTATTTATTCAGGGAGGGTTTATTAATGAGAGTTTTGGATGATTTACTGTCTTAAAATGATAGATCTCAGACGCAATCGGACATGCTCAAGCCACGAAGCTCCCCGCATGTTTTTTGAAAACTGAATCGTGTATTGACAAGTTTTCCATTAATAGAGTATACAACTAAATGATTTGAGCAAGATTTAAACTTCTACTTTGTATATTGACAAAAGTTACTTTACTTTGAAGAAACAAACTCATAACATCATTAATTGTCAGACTCAAACTTATAAAAATTTACTAATTTCATCAATACCAATTTAATCATGGGATCTAATCATTTCATGAATGATCTAGTAAATTAGAATCATATTCTTTTTTTTTTTGACAGTATAAAATTTAGATGGCTAATTGCAAATTTTATTCTGTCAACAATAATGTCAAAATACTTTGGGTGCTCTACACAACAATACTAAAATACCCACTTTAGCATAATTAATAATTAAAAAAATTGGTAAAATAGCTAAAAAAAATGTAACATAAGTTATTTTTTCATATATAATCACTCACAATTCTACCAACCTAAAAAACATTACATTTATGTTTATGTTAAATATTTTTTGAACTTATAGTGTGTAATGTTGTTGTATTTCTCTCTCTAGGAAATAGCTGAACTTATGTCCAGCCTTCCAGAATCAACAATCTCAACATCAGATGTACCAGAAGAGCCAGAAGAGCCAGAAGAGCCAGAAGAGCCAGAAGAGCCAGAAGAGCCATGCACATCAACTAGTCAGGTTACCATGTTCCACGTACCACGTTCCACCACGTACCACCAGGTTACTAAAGTTCTTAATTACAAATCACAATTAAAACCTGCAACATTTAAAAAAAATTTAATCTAAATTGTGATTGTGAATTATATAATTTTTATTTCTGTTTTCTTAGACTACCTGTACTCAATTCACACAAACAAGGTACAACTCTAGATGTGTACGAGTACAAGTTTGTTTAATGAAGGGCACAAAGAACAAAGGTATTTGGAAAAATTTAAACACTTCAGTCTCAATAACACACACAGCAAAAATTGTTTTTGCACAACAGTGTAAAGACTAAAGTAAAGGATAATTATATAGTGTACTAGCAGTATCATTCATGGTGTTGACATTGGCAATATTGTCTAAATTACAATATTTAAACAATACTAAAACTTCATTTGATGCAAAACGTTTTTATTTTTTAGGTAATTCGAGTCATTATATTACAAAATACATTCAATTAGTTGTCTGTTGTTTGTGTATTTTTCCACAGGTACACAGGCTTCAGCTCTCCTTACAGATGTGGGCACACAAACCGACGTTTCTCCACTTTTCATTTCACCAACACAAACAGTTACATCAGAAATAGAACTTCAGACTAGCAGCCCTGCACTTCAGTCTAGCAGCCCTGCACTTCAGTCTAGCAGCCCTGTACTTCAGTCTAGCAGCCCTGTACTTCAGTCTAGCAGCCCTGTACTTCAGTCTAGCAGCCCTGTACTTCAGTCTAGCAGCCCTGCACTTCAGTCTAGCAGCCCTGCACTTGAGTCTAGCAGCCCTGAAGTCCAGCCTCATGACGAGGAATACTTCCCATCAACAAGTTCACAAGGGAGTTCTGACACAAAATCACAAGAATCCACTACCTCTAGTGTACATGACAAGCCAGATTTTTACTTGGTTTGCTGGACACATCTAGCTTTGTTGCTGCAGCTAGTGTCTTGCAACAGCTGTAGAACCAACAACTTGGAGACAATTAGAAGTACACGTGGCACAATGCTTCATGTACTTCTAAAATGCAGATTTTGTAATTATCAGACTACTTGGTACAGTCAATCACTCACAGGAAATGTCCCAACAGGGAACATTTTACTGTCTACAGCAATAGTCTGCAGTGGAGCTATAGCCAGTAAGGTTCTACGAATGTTCAAACATATGAACGTTGCAGTTATGACACTTAGAACATTTTTTAGGCATCAGCAACAGTATCTATTTCCAGCAGTTAAAACAGTGTGGGGTAACTCACAAACTTGGTTGCTGGCATCTTTGCAAGCTGACCAACGGCCACTTGTTTTGGCTGGAGATGGCCGTGCTGACAGCCCTGGACACAGTGCAAAGTTTGGCTCATATACAATGCTAGAACTTCAGGCCAACGCAATTATCGATTCACAGCTAGTACAGGTAACTAATGATTTTTTTGTTTAATTAATTGTTAACCATTATGATTAATAACCATCATTTCACTGAGAATCGAAAAATAACTAATTATATTTCTCTTTAATGTTATGTATTAGAGTAATGAGGTTGGTGGAGCCACTCACATGGAGAAAGAAGGAATGATACGGTCAATTACCTTTCTGGAGAACGAAGACCTCGAAATAGGAAGGATGGTGACTGACCGGCATGTTCAGATAAGGAAATGGTTAAAGGAAGAGAGGCCGAACATCGCCCACTACTTCGATATTTGGCACATAGCAAAGTGTACGTAAAATGTCTTTGATAATATGTTTATGGTTCAGTAATGTTTACATTTACTTTTCATTATTTACTAAATGAATAAATTCAATATCCTCTCTAAATTTTAGCCCTGAAGAAGAAGTTGTGGAGTTTATGTAAAGAGAAGGATTGCAATGATCTGTCTGACTGGGTGAACAGCATAGTCCATCATCTGTACTGGTCTGTGATCACAACACCTCCTGAACAGCCTGATCTTATAGTCTCTAAATGGCAGTCGCTGCTCAACCACATTGTCAACATCCACCAGCACAATGATGATCTATTCCCTCTTTGTTCGCATCCAAGTCTTTTGGGACGTGCACATAGGATCAAATGGCTGAAACCGAGTAAGTTGTTTACATTTTATATGTGAAAATGTTTGTTTATTCATAAATATGAATTGTTTCTATAAAAATGTTTGTTTTGTTTAAACTTATGTACTTTCAGGTTCCAAGCTGATGGTCAGACTGGAAAAGATTGTTTTGGCCAGATCCCTCTTAAAAGACATCAAACAGCTGTCCGGAGAAGAACAGACATCTTCACTCGAAGCCTTCCACAGTCTGGTGAATCACTTCGCTCCAAAAACGTACTCCTTCTCATACAGTGGTCAGCTGTGCAGGTAATAATAAAAAATTGGCAACTAATAAATGTTATAATAATCGAAATATTAAAAGTTACTTAACCCCACAAACCATTATTTTTACAGAACATTGCTTGCTGTGCTGCATTTTAATGAAAACGCAGCAAGGGAACAAAAATCAACAATGGCTGGAAAACCTTGCTTTGGACTGTCCTTTCCAAAGTGGAAAAAAGGACAATATGTCGTCAAGGAAATACTAGAGGATCCAACCTATGGTAAGTTATTATACAAGATCTCACAAATCACATGGAAATTATATACTGTATATAATCAGTTTTCTTTGAATAAATTGTATTTTTAGGAAGGAAATGACATGAAATCCAAAAAAATCTTAGATTTATTATCACAAACTGCTGAACTTCTACAGATATCAACATGAGAACATAACACTAACTTCTACAGATATCAACATGAGAACATAATACTAACTTCTACAGATATCAACATGAGAACATAACACTAACTTCTACAGATATCAACATGAGAACATAACACTAACTTCTACAGATATCAACATGAGAACATAATACTAACTTCTACAGATATCAACATGAGAACATAATACTAACTTCTACAGATATCAACATGAGAACATAACACTAACTTCTACAGATATCAACATGAGAACATAATACTAACTTCTACAGATATCAACATGAGAACATAATACTAACTTCTACAGATATCAACATGAGAACATAATACTAACTTCTACAGATATCAACATGAGAACATAACACTAACTTCTGCAGATATCAACATGAGAACATAATACAATCATAGTGTTTTTTTATTTGTTTGTTGTTTTCCTTTGACAGGCTATGTGGAAACTGTTAGGAAGGAGGTAATTGACATCTGCACAAGTAAGTCACCGGACCAGCCTGGAGAAGAAGTTGACGTGCCACCTCCACTCAGCAGTGCTTTCCATCATCCAGATAAAGACACAGCAGTTGCAGAGAGACGTTCCAGATTCAAGTAATCATACATCGGGCCACTTGAAGCCAGTGTAAACACCTTCTGATGGAAAAGTGTTTCTGATCCGAGTCACGACACATGCTGGAATTGGTACTCTGTGGTATCTTCCGAGGTGACCCCAACACATACGGACGAACTGCCTGTATGCAATATAGCGAAATTTTCTGCAAAAAAAAGAGTGGTTATGTTTAGTTATTAAATATGTATGTTGATTTTTAGATAAATGGTTGTGCATGTGTATTTATTGAAGGTGGTGTGCCAATATTTTGTAAGTACAGTATGCACAAAATTGCTGAAAATATATACAGTATCTTTTTTCAATTAAATATGTTTGTGTTTGCAAACAAAATCATAACTCAAATAAATGTTGCTTTAATAGTGATTTTAAACTTCAATCCGTGTTTATTCATGGTAAATGAGATTACACACGAATGCACCATCTGTCACTTAGTGTGGGGTAGAGCCATGGGCTTGTCAGTGCGCGTGTGTGATCTACTCGACTTGAAGGTAAGTCTCATATGGTTGCAGACCCAAAATAGATCTTGCTGTTTCTTGTTTCATCACCCAAACTATTTTAGGCTTCCCAAACTGAGCAAAAATAGCTCAAATCTTGATTTCTAAATTCGTAGGGTTATAAATTGAAAGAGACATATCACTCTGACCCACACTACATCACAGATGGTGCATTCGCGTTTAATCGAATTTCCCATGAGTAAACATGGCGCAAAGTTTATTATTAATTTGAAATTAAAATTAAATATATTTATAAGTTTGTTTGCAAGAACAAACAAAGTTGAATGAGAAAATATATTGATGTTCGGCAGTTTTATGGATAGTTACAAAATCATGTAACACCTTTTTTTTTCATTCAACCTTTATTTTGTCATTTAAATCTCATTGCACCTCGTGGACTCATTTACAAAAGCAACCTGCTACAAACTAAAGAATGATGAACAGCAATGGTAGAATTTCCTTCAACTAAACAATAGAATAACACAAGACAGAAATACATACGGTAATCCTTGTTTTGTGTTTTTTTTTTAAACAAAGTATCAGAAACTACTAAAATATTATAAGGTAGATGTATAAAATCAAAAACAACAACATATCTGCATTGGTTTTTTTCAAGGATTCTAACGTATTTTGAAAACCATTTTCAGAGGGCAAGCCCAAGAGCTTCAGATATTTTTAAAAAGATATTCCATGAAGCAGGAGCAGAATAGGAGAAGGCCCTTTTTCCAAGTTCAGTCCTCACTGACGAAACACTGCAGGTGATCGTGTCCTCAGAGCGCACGTTCTGCGTGAGTGCAGCTACAGTGTGCGCTCTGAGGACACGATCACCTGCAGTGTTTCGTCAGTGAGGACTGAACTTGGAAAAAGGGCCTTCTCCTATTCTGCTCCTGCTTCATGGAATATCTTTTTAAAAATATCTGAAGCTCTTGGGCTTGCCCTCTGAAATTGTTTTTCAAAATACGTTAGAATCCTTGAAAAAAACCAATGCAGATATGTTGTTGTTTTTGATTTTATACATCTACCTTATATTTTAATAGTTTCTGATACTTTGTTTAAAAAAAAAAAGGATTATGTATTTCTCTCTTGTGTTTTTCTATTGTTTACCTTTAAATTGTGTTAAAAAGTTACATACTCATGTTCTTGCGAATCGTCATGTCTCTGGTAGTGGTCTATGAAGTCAAAGTTTGCAATTCGTAGGACATCAACATCCAGACAACATCTTTCAAAGCTGGACAGCTGGGTGACACATGTGACATCTTGTTCTTTACGACGAATTTCTTGAGTAACCGCAGTTATTTCTTGACAGCATTGGGATTCTACAATGGTTGGCATTGCCTCGCAATTTGTACAGGTACACCTGGAGAAATAAAAATGTTTTAGTTGATTTTGTACAAATTCAGACATTTCAGATATTTTTTTTATTAATAAATTTAAAATATAAAAAAAACAATGTCAAACAGACATTATTTTGGTGTCATTGCATTTTATAAAATAAGTCAATTGTACTTTAATGTATTTGTTTAAACTTTTTATCATTAAAAAAATAAATTACATATGTAATTTTTTAAGTAAATTATAAAGGATGTATGATCCAAAAACGCGTTCAATACAGAAACAACTAGACTTTATTTGTAACAGATAACGTTTTGCTCTCTCCATAGGGCTTTCTCAATTCAATTTGATAGAGGGTGAAACGTTTTATGTATCAAATAAAGTCCAGTTCTTTCTGTATTGAGCGCCTTTTTTGATTTCATCATGTCCTGGACAACTGAGAATCTCCACCAGCATATATTTATAAAATTTTGTGATTATATCAGATATTTGCTTTATTTAGAGTGGAGAAATATTTATAAAACCACGTTTATACTAAAAAATAAACTGTCCAGATGACTTGATTGAGAATTATCGGATGTTTTTCTTGTTAAAATAAACGTTTAAAATGTACAGATACTTCAAAGGTACTCATATTTTTTAAACTATAATTAATTAATGTTGGATAATTATTAGATACATTATTTAAAAAAATTACCAGTCAGTGCTCTGTAAACGAGATAGATCAGGTTCCATCACTTGATCAACCTCAAGTCCTCCCTCGGCTGCAATGTCTGCTTCAGATTCACTTCCTGAACGGTAAGGTTCATATAAATACGGTTGAATACCTAAATTAAAATCTGCTGGCTCTTGTTCATCACCAGAACTAACTTCACCTTCCAAAACTGAAGACAAATCGCTTAGATCAACACTAGAAATGCTGCACTCGTCTGAGTCGACAAGCTCCGCCATTGTTGTTTACATGCGTGTTGGAGCAGCTAGAGCGGGTGACTCCCCGCTGTGACGTTTCACTGATGACGTATGACGAAGTATTGCGGAAATGCGCGGAATTTCAGGGGCGTATCCCAGCAAATACCAGAGAAAAAATTCGAAAAATTTCGAATGGAAATTTAATATATTTATAATTTATTATGTAAAAACGAACAGAGCTCAATGATATAAGATATATATGTTCTGACAAATATTCAATTTTACAAAATCATGTCACAATACCTTTAAGGTTTTCTTTCAAATTGTTGGCATGAAATGGAGTGCCCTCCTTAACACAGTGAAAAATACTATGATCAAATGGAACTCATGTTTACAGCACGGGAAGTCATTTACAGTCATTATCAACAAATTAGCATATGCTTTATGATAAGGCTCGTTTGTGAGCTTGATCAGTTTACCAATATTCTAATCTTAGATGTCGTGTTTTCACAGCTGCAAGCGAAATCATTAACAGAAATAGACTTGAAAACCTCAGTGATTTTTATTACAAACATAAATGAAATTGAAAAAATTAATTTAGTAAATTAAGCTATTGAAATTAATGAACTTTTGTTAATACTACATTTGTTGAATATGACTGT
>JBBPBX010074381.1:0-17592 GCA_038048925.1 Garcialebias charrua
CGAACTGAAAAAAGTGGTGTCATCGGCAAAAAGAACACATTTAAGTAGTGCTGACACATTTACCAAGTCATTCACATATAAAATAAACAACTTTGGTCCAAGCACAGAACCCTGAGGAACTCCACAAGTGATATCACGGAGGTCAGATCTAACATCATTTATTTGCACAAACTGTTTCCTGTCTTTCAAATAGCTAGATACCCACTGTAATGCTGGTCCTCTAATACCATATTTATTTAGTTTTTCAAGGAGAATGGTGTGGTCAATGGTATCAAATGCTTTTTTTAGATCAACAAAAACACTAACACAGTACTGTTTATGATCGACAGCATTAGTTATTTGTTCCATTAAATCCATGAGAGCCATTGACGTAGAGTTTTTTTCTCTAAACCCATATTGACTGCTACTTAAAATGTTTTGTTTATCAATAAATTGATCCAATCTGGACACAAATAGTTTTTCTAGAATCTTTGAGAACTGTGGTAATAAGGATATTGGCCTATAATTATTGAATACACATTTATCACCATTTTTAAAAAGAGGAATTACCTTTGCTACTTTCATGTTATCTGGAAATATTCCTGTTGAAAAAGATAAATTGCATATATATGTAAACGGTTCAATAACATAACTTATTATTTCCTTTACGAACATCATATCCATGTCCACCCAGTCTTTTGATCTCTTGTCTGAGAGATTTTTTACCATTTTCATAATTTCCTCTTTGTTAGTTCCACTAAGAAAAATACTGTTGGTGCAACTTTTAATTGAATGACACACCTTATTATCTACTTTTGGTATTTTAGCTGCAAGGCTTGATCCAATATTTACAAAATATTGATTAAATTCATTTACGATATCATTCTCATCATGTATTTCTTTGTCATCTTTCACAAAATATTTTGCAATGTTCGTTTTTGCTTTATGACTTTTTAGAACATCATTTATTACTCGCCATGTTGTTTTAGTGTCACCATTGCTCTTGTTTAATAAATCACTATAGTATTCTTTCTTGCATCTTCTTATAATCATTACCAATTTATTTTTATATTTTTTATATTTTTCTTCAGCTTGTTGTGTTCTCGTTTTTAAGAAACATAAATACAAGTTTTTTTTTTTTTTACAAGCATTTCTCAACCCTTTAGTCATCCAAGGTTGGTCAACAATATTTCTTTTTCTACGATTTCTTTGCACACAATTCTTTTCATACAGAGCTTCTAGTCAACAATATTTCTTTTTCTACGATTTCTTTGCACACAATTCTTTTCATACAGAGCTTCTAAAATGTTCATAAATTCATCATATGATCTGTTAACATCATCAATATACACGTCCTTCCAGTTTTGCTTCTGTAAATCATCTTTTAATTGATCCATAGCTTTTTTTGATGTGTTTATTATTTTTTTCTTAATTGTAACTTCTTTTGTAATGTTTTGATCATTTCTGTAGATAGTGAAAACTGGTAAATGATCACTTAAATCAGTTGTTAAGATACCACCTGTCATATCCCCATTTGTTATATTTGTGAAAATGTTGTCAATTATCGTAGCACTATGAGTTGTAATTCTTGTTGGTTTTGATATTAACGGATAAAGATTTAAACTATACATTGAATTTAGAAATGTGCTGATGTTATTTGAATCCGTTTTATTTCCCAGGTCGATATTAAAGTCTCCGCACAAGAAAACTTTTTTATTTAAACTCTTTTCCAGTAGTTGTATGATTTTATCGGTGAATATTTCTATATTTGATCCTGGTGATCGATATACACAACTTATGGATATGTTTTTAGCATTTTCGTTTAATATTTCTATTGTTATTATTTCCATAAGATTGTCAACAATTATTGACATTTCTTTAATTATTCTACACTTTATTTCATTTTTGACAAATAGAGCTACTCCACCACCTTTTTTATTGTTTCTGTTTAAATGATATAATTCATATCCTTCGATGTGAACATTATTTTTGTTTTCATCATTAAGCCATGTCTCTGACAGTGCTATTAATGTAAAAGTTCTGTTTAACTGTTTTAAATAATCTGTTATTTTGGATATATTTGCATTTATACTTCTACTATTGATGTGAATAATAGAGAGATCTCCATTTGTTATATTGATGTTATTAAACTTTTCTTCATTATAGTATTCACAGTCTTTTATAGCAGGATAAAAGTTTGCATCAACCATATCTTCAACATTATATATTTTGAATTCTGAGTCTTCGTTTGTTGCTGTCATGTTTTAATCTATTTGTTTGTTTGTTCATTTCATTTATTTGTTTGTTTGTTCATTTCAGATGAATAAAAGAAGAGGATAGATTGGGGTTTGAAGAAAAATAAATAATAATAATAATAGTAATGAATTCAATTTATAACGCACTTTTCATTAATGGAAATCTCAAAGTGCTAAGGAGGGAGTAGCCCTCACAGACAGGTCTTAAATAAATACATCTTTAATTTTAATCTATTGGGGACATAAATGGAATCTCAATTTATAATAAGTGGAGAGTTGGACTTTAAAAATCGACTAAGGGGTGACAAAGACCCGCCCCGTTTTAGTCGGCCCGCAGATGAATGTGAATTATAAAAAAAAAATAAAGAATAAAAATAAACGCTATTTTCTTAAAAATCTGCAGTAATAAAACAGCTACGCTCGAAGCTCAATTCATGGGTTCACAGTTGCTTCCTAGATGTGGAAAATGGATTTAAAATTCATTCATTTCTAAATTTTGATGCACTTTTAACATGCAGGAAAGGGTTTTAACAGAACTGTTTTTTTTTGTATGTCCAGAAGCCCAGATTTAGTTTTTTTTTTAGATTTCTCTACATGGATTATGGAGCATGCATCAGGGTATTTAACAAAACAGTTTGTTGAATAAATGTTTTAAAACGTGCAATCACTGATCAGTTCTTTAAAGGTTCAGTCTGCAGTTTCTGTAGAACAGCAGCACTTAGAAAAAATTTCAACAAGCAAAGCATTCTGATCCCTCCCCCTCAGAGCCATATATGGCTCTGCCCCCTTGTGGTCTGTTGAAATTTGAATTCAAGCTCTGTTTTTATTGGCTGATTCAAATTCAAGCTCGGTTTTTATTGGCTGGTTACAAACTTTGTTTTTATTGGCTGGAAAATGGCGGGTCACTTTTTCTTTTTAGAAATGCTTATTTACCACCTGGAGAAGCAAGGGGACAATATTTTTTTTTGTTTTTTCAGAGATTACCTCTCTAACATCAATCTAGTGACAGAGTGAAGAAACATGTTAAAATATATATTGTTTGAAAAGTTACAGACTACATTACAATCTTACATACCCCAGCTTTAATATGTAATGCACTTAAATGTTAAACTGAGTAAAAATGTAAAAGGACAATTAATTTAATGTTAATATTTTTATAATTTCTTTATTCTTTGCACTAATACAAAGACAAAAGTGGACTTTTGGAATGAGTATTCTGGTCTGACCCCCTTGAGATCAGATTAAGCTGTATGCGGCCCCCAGATCAAAATGAGTTTGACACCCCTGGACTAATAGTTATATACCTGGAACAACAGGCCAAAATGAAAGAGCCCACATTTTACTTTGAATAAATGAGCCACTGAGCTTAATAATTTCAAATTGACAATTCAGGAGGGCATCTAGCGGTGCCGTTTAGACATGAAAATATAAACGATACATAAATAAATCCAACAAGAAGGCAGATCTTAGAAGGCTCAAGGAATTGGCTAATTATCATAGACTGTATACTAGCAAGGGGGTCTTAGGAAATAGTAAATTATATTTTCTAAAATAAAAGTAGGCTACAGTATTTTTTGATTTCAGGGTTAAATTGATTATTTCACTTTTAGGTAAACTAATGTTTTGGATCTGTTGTGCAGATCAGATTAAAAGATGCCTCCGTCGAAGGATCCATAATAGAGCTTGTTAACAGAAAATTAATTTGATCCTGGTCTGTTAATGATTTTTTTATTTTTTTATTTTTTTTAAATAGCCTCATTGAACAGTGTTGATGGAACGGCAAAAGTGAGTCTTGTGAATCCCACCTCATCTTTACAGAACACATAATGGTAAATATGCATTAAGATAGGCCTCTGTCAAAACACATGCAGCATCTGACTTTTGAATCTCAGCTACTGTGGTTATTGATCAGATCGGATCAGATTTAATATGAAGGTGTGTCCAGAAACTGACTCACTGTGACTTCACTGGGAAGAACAAACTCATATGCAACCTTGCTCAAGAACTTTGAGGGGCATACGCAAGGAACGACTGAAAACAACAAAGGCACAGAAAGAACAAAAGACTGTCCACAAAAACTTTCAGCCGAGCAGAGGCAAAGACTTTCTCAAAGAACTGTCAAAACATGGTCATCAGACACAAATGGCCAGGATATACGGTCCGGATTTGGGGGGTCCGGACGAGAATCAGAACCCAGTGAACGTCTCACTGGGGGCTGGAACAAGAGAAAGCTGAACACGTTCTCCAAACAGACAAGAGAACAAATGGTCCTGAAGTCACTCACACCAGCAAAGGCCGCACCCCATATCGATCTGTGAGGATCTGTCGTTGATCTTAGTAGCCGGGATCAAAACTACAGTTGCTATGATAAATTTTTAATGAAACACATAGGCACATTTGGGCCTGCTAGCGCAGGCCTCATGATTTTTAGTTATACTGTGCTCAGGTGGATCTGACGACTTGCTTCTTCTGGTTCCTGTAACTCTGTGGTGAAGCTGAAGGGGAGCAAGGGAAATGATCCTAGCTCCTGACCCCAAAACGAGTTAACTTTTATATTTTTGTTTTTGCAGTTATCCTTGGCGGAGTGCATGTTGGGATTCTGATGTGTCACAAGGGGTACATTTTGGTAAATGATTATAATTTTAAAGAAAATGAGATGATATCGTAGATTATAGTTAGCTATATGGTTGTGAAAACCAAATTAGAGGTGGCAATAGGCTGAGGTTTAGGAAACATCTGACACTAGTGCTAAGGTTAAAGGATGGTAAATTTAGACACAATTTCCAATTTATTAACCAAATAACTTTGGCATAATTGAAACAAGGTAGAGTTTTGTTTCAAAAGGGGGTTAAGGAGCTGACAGATGTTTCTAAAAATAGAGAGGTTGGAATTGGTCCCAAGAAATAACTAATTAGAAATAACTAGATTGTAAATGTTTCCTAGAAACAACAAGGTTGACAAATGTTCCTAGAAATTAACTAAAAGATGGTAAATACATTTTAGTATACAAAGAATAATAAGGATAACTGATAAATTTACGTTATAAACAAAGTTCACTTGCGTTGATATTGAGGTGGCATTGGTCTTGAACGTTTGATTTTCTTTAATCATGTCATGGAGGAAGGAGTAATGATGCAAGCATATTTCAAATGAGCAATTAACAACACTTTTTTTCTCTCCTCTGTCTGTGAAATGTGTGTGAAGCCGATCTCTAGTGGGGGACGCCCCTTGGAAATGATTCATGCCTGCAGGCTCAAACCACTCAAACCTGAAGTGGACCTGATCAGAGGATGTTTAGAAATATGATGGTTCTGTAGATTTATAGCAATTGACTTGACTAGACGACATGTGACTTATTGACTCAGGAAAAAGGTGTATAGAACCACAGGTGTACAATGTTTTTGAATTATGCTCTGCCGCCGCTTGCTATGTGATTTTTTAATTATGCTCTGCCGCCGCTTGTGATGTTATTGTTATGTGTGTAATTTCTGCTATAAGCTGAGTGAAAAGGTACAGTATTTTTGTAAGTATGAACCGCCTTAAAACTACTCATAATTAACCCTAATGAAGATTAAGCCTCTTCCAAACCAACTAACATGCATGATTCATTCTTTGTACTACTGATTTATAATTGATTGGGTGTTGTTTGCTGTGGCACATTCTGTTTATGATAGGTGATTCCTGGAAATGCTCCAGCTGAGGGAGTTTTCTCAACGGAGTCCAGGGGAGGCAAGACCAGACAGCCCTGGTCAGGAAGGACCCGTGGGGGGTCGCTGAACGCACACCACAGGCAGTGCGTGTCAATGCCAGGGGATCCACACGGTTCAGTGTGCTCCAACCCGTGAACCAGGAAGGAGCTAAAGGATTGGGCTGGACAACAAGAGGAGCTCGCATTCGAACTCTCATGCCTTGATAGACCCAAAGTAGTTGAATAAAGTTGCGTGCAATGCCGGGGGTCTGCCCTGAGCAACGCCAGGGGAATGCCCCTGAGGAGACAACTGCCTGATGCGGAGGAGGAACTTGGGAACTTAAGGTTCATAATTCTGCAATATCCTAAGCACTTACTATTATTATTGTTCATAGTTTGCATATATTTCCTTATATTCTACAATTTGCATATTAACAAATTGAGTCAAAATGTGGTGGCCAGACAAGAGGGCATAACTTGGAGGATTTTGAAAAAACTGATTGAATATTGTGTATATATGCATTAAACTACATTGTGTGTTGTGTGATTTTATTTTTTGAGGTGGACCTCAGAAATTGAGGTCCAAAGGGGGTTTTGTTGTGAAAATAAAATACATTTTTTGTGCTTAGGGTCATTATCCCCTCTTTAAACGGAACTCTGGATACTGAAGACATGCAATGGTATTTCTTGTTTACAAGGAAGAGGCTTTCTGGGAGTGGGGGAAGGAGAACAGTCTTTGAAACAAAACTCCTCTTATCAGTTTGAGGCAGGCTTGGAGCATGATGAGGAGTCCTGGTGCCTTTCTGTCAGTTTTATGACTTCACAGATTTATGACTGGCAGGGAGACACTAGCCTCTTTGTTCTGGGTGTTAAGCCACACTTCCCTCCCCCGTCAGCTCTCATGTGAGTTGGAAAATAAGGGTTATGCAGACTGAAAAAAGCAAATGGTATTTCCTGTCTTCTGGCAATAAAGGAGGGACAACAGTCTCTGAAACAAAACCCCCACAGAAGGGTATAAAAAGTTCCCATCCTCCAACAGCAAGGGTGAAGAAGTAAGCACACGGATCAGGTTGTATGTTCTCCCTGCCTTCTCCCCCCTCCTCCCTTCTTCTCTATATCTCTCTCTTTTTCTCTCACTGTCCACCTTTTTAAAACAAATGTAATGGATGTTAGGAATAGGACAAATGTATTCTGTGACTTTTAACTTATGATTAATTAAACTGGTTTGGAACTTTAAGTGAGCGTCTGTCGAGTGTATCTCTCCTTTCTGTTCCAAAGTGAACCAAAAAACGAATTCTGGGGCGGATAAGAAGTAAGCCAACAATATTTATTTATCTTAGATAGAAACGGGCCGATTGCACTTCCTGCGGTTTGTTACGTCACAAACCGCAGCCACAACCCACAGCCACAACCCATTCCAACCTTTGTCCCGCCCCCGTCACCTAGCAACCCCTGGTGATGCTCCACCCACGCGGTTCCTGAGTTCATCTCAGCCTGCACAGTAGGTGGCGGTATGCACCTAACAGTTGTTTGCGATCCGCCATAAATCAAATGGAGAAGAAGAAGAGTTCATCTCAGCACAATGGCTCCTAAAGTTAGATGTTGCGTTGTTGGCTGCATTACACAACATGTGTCGATACACACTCTTCCAGTCTCAGAGAGCAGAGATGCGTGGCTTAATTGTATTTTTAATGGCAATGTCCCGGCGACATTACCAGAGAAGAAACACACTTCTTATATGATAAAGGACTGCTTTTTACACAACTGCCAGTTTGGTTGAGTGGTTAGGGCACTGGACTGCCAACCGGGAGACCCGAGATCGCATCCTGTTCATTGCATCTTTTTTTTTCCCCCCCTTTTTTTTTTTAAAAGCCTTTTGTTTCGGAGAAACAAAAGGCTGACCCTCCTGGCGCAGATAATGGAGCACTAAGCAGATTTAAAATTGATAGTTTTCAGATGGGAACAGATGTGTGCATGTTTGTGTGAGTGTGTGTGTGTGTGTGTGTGTGTTTGTGTGTCGGGCCAGCACGGCTCCTCGGAGAAACACAGATAAAAAGATAGCCCCGCTGTGAGTGTGTGTGTGCGTGTGTGTGCTTTGCTCCCTCCAGCTCGCGCGCACAGGCAGAGGGTGGGAGAGTCAGAGGAGACATTACAGAGGAAGAATAAAAAATGACACGACAACTTGTACACTCTGATCTGTCGTGGTCCAGTTCAGCTCAGTCAGCTCGGCTCTGTGGTAGTAACGTGAGTTGACTTCCTCGTCTGCCTTTGGAGGGCGGAGTTAATGCAAGCAGATCTTTGAAGGGCGTGCCACGAGATCTCATTATCATAAACCGGTCGTTCAAAACGAAAGTTAAAAATGGCAGAATTAAAAAGGGTATAATTGATTATCTAAGAATTATTTTGTGTATTAAATTGAATGAACACTGTCTGGTAACCCCAAAGAAATACCATAAAAATTTAAAAAACCTATCTGTGGTCTCCTTTAAGTCATTCCAAACCAATTGCTTCAATTGGTAACAAGTAATTTATTTAAGTTTTTCCAACTTAATTTTTTAAGTTTATTTAATTTGATAAATTAAGTCATACCAACTCAAAACACATAGTTTCTTCTAAATTATAAATCCACGTCATTCTGACTTAATTTTATGTAAAGTAAACTCAAATGTTTTAAGTCATTCCAAACCAATTGCTTCAATTGGTAACAAGTAATTTATTTAAGTTTTTCCAACTTAATTTTTCAAGTTTATTTTATTTGATAATTTAAGTCATGCTTACTCAAAACACATAGTTGCTTCTAAATTATAAAACCACGTCAATCTGACTTAATTTTATGTAAAGTAAACTCAAATGTTTTAAATTTTTTCCAAACCAAAAATGTGAACTATTCCAAACTACATTGTCCCTTTCTTTAAACTTAAAAGTCCAGCTTGAACATAAATCAATTAAATGTGTGGTTTGCCATGATTTTTAGCTTTCAAATACAAGTAAAATACTTTCATTGTAAAGAGAAATTAAGTTGGCTAAATAAATCTCCATTGCACAAATGAAATCTTTCAAGTTTTATTAACAAATGTCCACAATTCTTAAATCAAATCCAACAAAAGAAGCTGAATAATAAATTTGTGACCCATCACATCAAATAGGTTTATATTTCAAAGTGGTATGTGTAAATTTAGATAGTAAATGGTTAAAATGTTGGCCAACAATTCCAATTTTTTTAAACAAGATGAATGAATAACTTATCAAATGGTTTAAATTAAATATCTGAAATAAAATCTTCACACCAAATATCAAACCATTTTCCTGATTATTAAGACAATACAATGCATTTGTCAGGATGATCTAAGTATGAAAATGTATTTCTAAAAGTCAGTAATATATATGTTCGCTTGTAGGTCATTTTGACCAAATTTGACTTTAACTCCTGTTTGATGATTTGATAGGTCACATATTCAGTATGAAGTTCTAGTAAAACTAACCCTCTTTCAAAAACAAGGAGCGAGTAATCTGGTGCTCCGACATAAATACATTCAGATAATCCTCCTTTTAAAACATGGAGCGAGAAATCTGGTGATCTAACAAAATACTTTCAGCTAATCCTCCTTTTAAAACATGGAGCGAGAAATCTGGTGATCCAACATGTGTTCACATATAGACAACTTCAGTGTTGTTTCAGAAACAGTTCTCAACCATCATTAGCAAAGCACATCCATCATAAACAGTTCTCAACCATCAGGAGCAATTGACATCCATCATAAACAGTTTTCAACTATCATTATCAAATCACATCATCAGGAGCAATTGACATCCATCAGAAACATGTTGCAACCATCATGTATGAAAAACCAGTGCCTTAGTGTACAGTCCAGGAACTTTAAAAAGCTAGAAGCAGCACAAAAAACAGCATAGAAAAGAAAATTCCCTTACTTTGATTGAAGTGGAGGTAGACAGGCTTATTAGGTGGTTCTCATGTTCAAACATGGATCAGATGGAACTGCTTAGCCATTGAGCAATGATTCAACCATGAATGATGGGTACATGGGAGTCCAGATGTGAGTTCAGGTCAGGTGTGTGGTCCTGATGAGAGCAGGTCTGTCCATCAGGACAGGTGTGTTTTCCTGTTTTATCAGCAGTCATTGATGTGGATACATGTCAGGGTTAGGCACAAGGTGTTGATGTACAGGTAATGAATGGAGAGGAGCTGCAAGGTAGTAGGATGGTGAGGAGAGAGCAGAGGACACAGGTCTGTCCATGAGGTCAGGCGTAGCAGGTGTTGTCTGTTGAAAGAAAAACAAACATGAACATGTAAAGTTAAAGCATGGTCATGACCTGAAATAAAAACATAAAACACAGACAGAAAACAAGTTTAACTCACTGTTAGGCACAAGGTGTTGATGCACAGGTGATGGAAGGAGAGGAGCTGCAAGAGGTAGGAGAAGAGGACATAGGTATGTCCATGAGGTCAGGTGCAGCAGGTGTTGTCTGTTGAAAGAGACACAAACAATTAACATGTGAAATTAAAGCATGATCATGACCTGCAATAAAAACATAAAACACAGACAGAAAACAAGTTCAACTCACTGTTAGGCACAAGGTGTTGACGCACAGGTGATGGAAGGAGAGGAACTGCAGGAGACATGAGGAGAGGACACAGGTCTGTCCATGAGGTCAGGCGCAGCAGTTGTCTGTTGAGAGACACAAACATGAACATGTGAAGTTAAAGCAAGGTCATGACCTGCAATAAAAACATAAAACACAGACAGAAAACAAGTTTAACTCACCGTTAGGCACAAGGTGTTGACGCACGGGTGATGGAAGGAGAGGAGCTGCAAGAGGCAGGAAGAGAGGACACAGGTCTGTCCATGAGGTCAGGTGCAGCAGGTGTTGTCTGTTGAAAGAGACAGAAACATGAACATGTGAAGTTAAAGCAAGGTCATGACCTGCAATAAAAACATAAAACACAGACAGAAAACAAGTTCAACTCACTGTTAGGCACAAGGTGTTGATGCACAGGTGATGGAAGGAGAGGAGCTGCAAGAGGCAGGAGAGGACATAGGTATGTCCATGAGGTCAGGTGTAGCAGGTGTTGTCTGTTGAAAGAGACACAAACAATTAACATGTGAAATTAAAGCATGATCATGACCTGCAATAAAAACATAAAACACAAACAGAAAACAAGTTCAACTCACTGTTAGGCACAAGGTGTTGACGCACAGGTGATGGAAGGAGAGGAACTGCAGGAGACATGAGGAGAGGACACAGGTCTGTCCATGAGGTCAGGCGCAGCAGTTGTCTGTTGAGAGACACAAACATGAACATGTGAAGTTAAAGCAAGGTCATGACCTGCAATAAAAACATAAAACACAGACAGAAAACAAGTTTAACTCACCGTTAGGCACAAGGTGTTGACGCACGGGTGATGGAAGGAGAGGAGCTGCAAGAGGCAGGAAGAGAGGACACAGGTCTGTCCATGAGGTCAGGTGCAGCAGGTGTTGTCTGTTGAAAGAGACAGAAACATGAACATGTGAAGTTAAAGCAAGGTCATGACCTGCAATAAAAACATAAAACACAGACAGAAAACAAGTTCAACTCACTGTTAGGCACAAGGTGTTGATGCACAGGTGATGGAAGGAGAGGAGCTGCAGGAGGCAGGAGGAGAGGACACAGGTCTGTCCATGAGGTCAGATGCAGCAGGTGTTATCTGTTGAAAGAGACACAAACAATTAACATGTGAAGTTAAAGGTTCACTATGTAATTTCTGCAGGACGTTGGGACTTAGAAAATTTTCATCAGGTAAAAGCATTCTGCTCCCTCCCCCTCAGAGCCATATATGACTCTGAGGAGGAGCCACAGTCCGTTCTCTGTTGAACTTGAGTTCTGCAACTCCGCCCCTTGCTGTGTGTCCGCTCGGAGCACTTCAATATTCTGTGATTATATGTTAATAAAACGTTTTAAAAATATAATAAAACCATGGAGCACTTGTCCAACAACACAAAAACCAGCAGAAATCAACAGAGGTTCACGCAGCAACGTTGGACATGATTTAATTCGCTCGTGATTTCCTCATGTCTGTCAGTCGATGTCTGGTATGTCTGGAATGTTCCGCCCCCACTACATGTCCTGTGGCAGACGCTGCGAAGTTCTGTGATTATATGTTAATATAACGTTCTAAAAAATATAATAAAAACATGAATCACTCGTCCAACAACACAAAAACACCCTGAAATCAGCAGAGCTTCACCAGCCACTTTGGACATGATTTAATTCGCTCGTGAGTCGTGACAAATCAATTTCCTCATTCCTGTGAGTGAAGGATGAAGCGATCACTTGACTTTTGGCAAAAAAACAAAATAAAAGTCCAGCTCTGGGATGAAGAAGGGATATTTAATACATTTGTGTCACATACAAATCAGTCCTGCATCGCTTTGCAATCCTTTGAATGAGGATGTGCGCGGCGCTGAGGCTGGGACAGGCGGGAGCGTGGGTTGGGTTCACATTCCGAGAACCAAATTAAGGACCATGGGAGACCGGGCTTTCAGTGTGGCTGCCCCCCGCCTGTGGAACTCTCTTCCTGACTGTCTGAGAGCCCCACAGTCTGTGGTTGATGTTAAGAGCGGCTTGAAGACCTTTCTTTTCAACCGAGCATACTCTACCTCCTCATAATTCTACTTTTGATCTTAGTTGATACTGTTATTGATTTTACTTGTTTTATTACTTGTTTTATTGACATTTAATTCTGTTGCACTTTGTAGCACTTTGAGATGTTCATTAATGAAAAGTGTGTTATTGCTGGGTTTCAGATGACGTAGCAGTGACGTCACAGAAAACAGTTGGGGGTCCGGAAGTAAACGCACCCGTTTCGTTCTGTTGATTCAGCGCCAACATGCCTAAATTCTGTGCCGTTTACGGTTGTTGCAACCGTTCTAATCGGGAGATAGATAAAAGTTATTTTCGTGTTCCGAAAGTAGTATGCCACAAGGGGATTAATTTTTAAAAAAATTACTGAAAAAAGACGACAAACGTGGATTAACAACCTACGGCTAAAAACAGGAGGTGCTCAAACTGACAACGCGAGAGTCTGCAGCGACCACTTTGTTACAGGTAAGGATCGTATCGTTTAAATCATATTTTCAGATATTTTATTGGACAGTTGCTAGAAAGACAGGCGTTTGTAAGCTTTTGTAGTGGTTCAACACTTGGTTGTTCCCAGAAAAAATCCGATTAGAATGCTAATGTTGTTAGCGGTTAGCTTAGTGCTAGGAAGGGCATTTACGTGTTTTACTTTAAAGTGGTGTCTTATATTTAGGTTGTCCGAGTGCAGCAGGTGATGTACATTCCCAAGACTGGGCCCCTACTGTTAACCTGGGGTACCAAAGAAGTAACGAGAGGCCACAAACAGAAGCATCCCTCCGACGTGGGGAAAGAGCTAAGGCCCGGAGGCTTCTCTGCACTGCCACTGAGGAGGAGGCTAACAGTCTGGAAGATGAGCTCTGTGAAGAAAGCTTACCAGCCCCTGACAATGAACGATTCAAAGGTAAAATAATAATAAATAAAAATACTATTTATTTATTTATTTATTATATATAGAATTTCTGAACGTAATTTTTAATAATTAAATATTTGCAGATGCAGAATGCCAGACGGATCTAAGCATGGTTGACCTCACAAAGCTGGAGGATGCAGTGAAAGGCTACACAACTGAGATCTGCGACCTTAAGGAAAAAGTCTCAGTGACTAAATTTACTCCTGAAACCTTCCAGAACAACGATAAAACAAAGTTTTATACGGGACTGCCCAACTTTTTAGTTTTGATGCAAATTTTTCAGCTCTGTGAACCTTACATCAGCATGTCATCACTGTCAGCACTCTCCAAATTTGAGCAATTTATTATGATACTTATGCGTCTCAGATTAAATCTGCAGCTTCAAGACCTTGCCTATAGATTTAATGTGTCAAAAGCCACTGTGTCTCGAATTTGTTTTAGAATGATTCATGTTCTCCATGAAAGATTAGAATTCTTAATAGAGTGGCCTGAGCGAGAAGTAATTCAATCAACTATGCCCATGTCATTCAGAAAGGCCTTTGGACTTAAGGTTGCAGTAATACTGGACTGTTTTGAAGTATTTATTGAAAGGCCTACCAATTTTTTAGCAAGAGCGCAAACCTGGTCGAATTATAAACACCACAATACAGTAAAATTCCTTATTGGCATTGCTCCACAGGGTTATGTTACTTACATTTCAAAAGCTTGGGGAGGGAGGACCAGTGACAAAAAAATAACAGAGGAGTGTGGCATCTTGAACAAACTGTTACCTGGAGACATCGTGCTTGCAGATCGGGGCTTCACTGTTAAAGACAGTGTGGGATTTTTCTGTGCTTCTTTAAAGACACCTTCTTTTACAAAAGGTAAAAAACAGCTGTCTGCTTTTGAAGTTGAACAAACGAGACAACTTGCAAGTGTTCGTATTCATGTAGAAAGGGTAATAGGCTTAGTTAGGAGAAAGTATCAGATTTTGCAGAGTAGGGCAATGCCTATTGAGCACATGCTGTCAAATCCACTGACTCACAAGCATTGGTTGACAAAATTGCTGTAATTTGCTGTGCACTGTCCAACATCTCAGAATCTGTTGTCCCGCTGGAGTAATGTTCTGAAATCCCTGTTCGTTTTGGAAAAAATATTTTAAGTTTGAATGATTATACATGTATTTATCATTTGAAGTAAATCAAAAGTAAATTAAATTACTAATACTGTTACAGACCATATTTGTACATGTTAATTGTTCAGGAAGAAGACAAAAAATTTACCCAATAAGGTTGAATATTTTTAATGTATTCAATGAACTACATAACCAATTTTTGTGAATATTAGTCAGTTAAAATGACATGGGTTTTGCTATTGAAATAAAAACATTTTTCTGAAGTAGATTTTGCAACATTTGTGACTTATGACATTTGTATGTGCTGTTTAACATATTCGAACACCTTTGAAATTCACAAGCTAATCTCATATTGATTTAAATATATCATTCGATGACAGCCGTTTTTTTTTCAATTGAAAAGTTCAGTATGTTACATACTTAACTTTTCAATTGAAAAAAAAAAACAGCTGTCATGACATGTTACAACATCACATGACCCTTCTGCAGAGTGCTTGCTACAGGTGTAGCTGAAACGTGTTATGGTAGTGACAAATGTATTAGGGGAAAAATTGAGCAACTTTTTAAATCATTATAAACTTTTCAAACTCCATTCATCAACTACTCCAAATAACATTCTTGATTCTTAGATTGGTTAGTCACGTGTGAATTTCTGTCCCAGGATTTCAGGTAGGATGCAATGTGTAAAATAGTGCTGAATTTTGGCAACTGCTGTTTCCCACAGCTGGTCATCTGGCAGAATTCTTTCCACATAAATATCATTTTCACTCCATACTACAAAATCACAATATTGTACATCCACAATGTGAATCTGAGCCTGGACCTGATGGTAATAAGGATGGTTCCTATCCAGTTGTACAGAATCTCCAACCTTGACGAGACAAAAACCAGGCTGTCCAGCACACATCCTCAGACTGACTTCATGCTGTTTGCTCTGTGGGCACTGAAGGACAAGACAATGAAACTTAGACATGAAAAATAAATACGGTAGTCTCCAAAACATTTCAATATGATACTTTTTTAAAGATTGTGTTTCACTCATTTCACTATCCAACACTAATGTTAGAAAATGAGACTATATTTATGTCTCTGTCAACCAGGTGTGTTCCACAGGTAAGAATGTATTAATCTGGACTAAGTTTTAAAAGGTGATGGAAAGGTCACACATTTTTTAACTGGAAACAAGGCAACATCCCCAAAACTACAGCTACGTGCTGTGAAATATGCAAACAACAAAGATTTGAGTAAAAAATTATAGTTGTAACATTCATAGGTGCGCAAAGTCTGCAGTGCAGTAGTCCAAACCTTTTGAGAAATAAATTTTACCTTGATTTCACACACCCCGGCTCCATGACAGTCACATGAAACGACTCCATCTGGTGAGGCTCCCATGTATGGCCACCTTGAGTTTAACCACAGCCCACTGTCCATGCAGGAAAACCCCTCATGGTCCGTACACTGGAGTTGTTCGTACTGTTTTCGGGCTGTTGCTTCAAATTTACAGCCATATCTGGAATAAGAGCAAACTGTATTTAACAAACTTAAATTTATTTCTGGTGCATAACATGTACTTGAGTTGAAATAGACTCCTGCATAAAATAAAACTCTCCTCAAATACCAATGAGTGCAAATGTTGCTCCTACCTTACCTTTCCCTAATGCATACCTTGTTGCTGCTGTAGAAAACTTTTGTGTTTCTGGGTAGCATATAGACTTAATCAAAGCCTTGGATGGTCTTTCTTGACTGCTTTGTAAAACTTGTTTAAGTTTTGAGGCTGTTATCCTTCCTGCTCTTTGGCTGTACCAGATGGTAGATGAACTCTGGGCCCTGGTCTCCTCCTCTACAGTTTGTACCTGGGATACACTGAGTTCCTCAAAACTGAAGTCCCTGCACGCTGCCTGGAGTTGTGCTGGAGATAGCTGCAAAGTCTCTGGTGTTCGGTACATTAAGAGAGACTTTGGTAATGAGGAGACAGACTTGGGGACAAACGCTCTGTGATACGGTGCCCTGGACATCAAAGCAGCACTTCTTGGAAAGTTTTTTTGTAAGGCCTCAAAAAACTGCACATGTGTCTCAGAATCTTTCCCTACTTTTGGACAGAAGTGGAGCTGTTTTGTGTGACTTTCAGGTATCTTGCCTGCAGAGGTGGCCAAAAAAGAATGTATCACTGTAAAAATATATATATTATAGGAACTAAAATTCATACAAATAATGCATCCGTTTCACACATAATTTTTCTTTGAGGAATATAACCAGTTGACAAACTTGCTTACTTGTCCCCCCTGCAATGGCATCATCTAATTTATTCTTCTTTGATCTTGCTGATGCAAAATCAATATTTGCAACAGGTGCAGTTGGTATCTGAAGTTACAAAGAAGATACGATCACCTTGATGATATTAACAAAGCAAACAAAAAAATCACTATATTTTCAGTACATTATCTTACCTTTTCAATGTGTGATGGCATTAACCATTTACACTTTTCTGTGGTACATGAAGCACTTTTCTTCATTTTCACCCCAGCTTCTGTGGCAAAAAGAACTGCTCCTACATGGGAGCAAGATTCTGACAGTCTGAAAAAATATGCAAGAAAATGAATAACAGTAGGTCTACTAGTATTTAGCCATTAAATCCCCACTGAGATGAGTCCTGGATAGAAAATATAATTTTTACTTAGTGGGACATTCATGCTAATAGCAAAACAACACAATAAAAGCTAAATACAAATAAATATAACTTACCCAGCCATACAGTCACAGTGGGCTGTGACTACTTCCCCACTTTGTCTGGCTACAAACCATGTTTTTAATGGAGTTACTGTAGATCTCTGAGAATGGTTGACCTACAAGTGTAGAAATGCATATGACTCAACGTTAACACATACAACTCCAGCACGAATTTGGCTTTAAAGAAGATAAATAAATTCTTTGTAAGTAGATCCACGCACATAGAAATAACAGGGGGCTAACTAAACTTGTTGTTAGCATTAGCGATTAGCATTAGCGATAG
>JBBPBX010074382.1:0-17592 GCA_038048925.1 Garcialebias charrua
GACATGCCGGCGAAGGGACCATCTGCCGCCGGGAGCTGCTAGCTTTTGAGGACCGTGCTCCGATCAGAGGTTGCCTCATACGGATAAATTATCTGGAAACACTCGGTGAACTTTGTGTATGTGTCTGCGATCGCTCCCAAAGCGCCGCATGCAACGAGCGGAGCTAAGCGGGCGGAGGAGGAACGAGCTAACATTAGCCTCGGATTCGGGTGGGCTAATGCTAACAGGTGCAGCAAATGGCGGCGCGCGCATACGGCTTTCGGTAAGTTATCTTAAGCTAGCACTAGCCATTTCTAAAGTGCATGAAATGCTAACGTAAACCCTTTGGAGGGCGGAGTTAATGTAAACAGATTTTTGAAGGGCGTGGCCTTCAGAGCTCATTATCATAAACCGGTCGTTCTGAACGGAAGTGAGAAAAGGCAGAACTAGAAAGGGGATATTTTATTATCTAAGAATTATTTTGTGTATTAAATTGAATGAACATGGTCTGGATAGCCCACAGACATACCATAAAAATTTATAAAACCAATATTTGGTCTCCTTTAAGAAGGAACGTTACATTTTTCATGTGAAAGACTCCCAGTTGATGGAAGGGCTATAAAGCCAAAGTACCGTAGTTATCCCTTCCCTTAGATCTTGATACAGACACTCAAAAGGTAGTTGTAAGTGGTAGGGAAATGGTTAACAGGGAAACATCTGTCAATGTGGGTAAAAAGCAAGGTGAGATAGACAATAAAATAAAAGGCACTGCGTAGGATACATTTCAGAAAGCCATTCACACAAAAATGTTATCTATGAAAAACTTACTGAGCACAAAAGTGAACAATATTTTAACTTCCTGACACCATTTTCAAAACATGGACCTGAGTGTCAAACTATTTGGAGACATCTCTTGTCTCCTGTAGCTGATACATGACATGCTTGTGTAGGGGTACAGGGGAGGATCAGATTTACTGATCATACAGTACACCCAATGTAAAATGAGCAAGTTTTATCTAGACACAAAATATCATCAATTATTCACGGGTTCTCTCTTTTTCGGATTAAACAATACATATTGTGTGATCAGATAAGATTTAAAAGGCATGAAACGTTAATTTATATTTGGCACATCAGGAAATGCTGCCATTTATTAACAAATCATAAATTTAACACCATAACATGTACAACAGATTGATTGATCAGACTTACAATTTCTTATAAATTGACATCAAACTGATGAATTAATGCGTCCATAATTTATACTAATCGTTGTATGTTTAAGGAACAACAGATTAAATTATGAGATCTTGAAATAATTTATATCTGAAGATTTCTAGCTTAGTTGTTACTGGCAAATATAAGTTTAAGAGAAATAGGAGGAAGGAAATATTGGAAGTTTATCTTGAGATGAGTTTCAACCAGAATGACACTCTCCATTCGACTTCTGCTATACTCCAGGTACGTTTGTAAACAGCTAACCCTTTACCTTTAAGACGACCAGTCTGGTAAAGAGAGGGCACCAGCCTTTCAGATGTACAGAGTCCTTGCAGGTCCAGTACGTCCGAACCGGTTCTTGTTTACTTTCAACGTCTCTTGTTGTTCGCTTGGATCATCAGAAGTAGTGGCACTTCCTGGTTGGTTTCAGAAGAAAATATTCCTCAAGAAGAAAATTCATTCAAAGTTTGGAGCTTTACGCTCTGTTCGGATTGTAACTTGCGTCCAACAGCAAAAAGAGAAAGTCGGTGCATCTTAACTTCCTCGTAGGACTGAAAATTCAAAGAAGTGAAGTCTTTATAAAGTAAGTTTGACATAATCAGTTTTCTCTCTGTCCCATTGGTTAATGTGACGGGAGTAGGAGCGGTCCACTCGAGGTCACAGATGTCACTCTAGGTCAAGACATGAAGAATTGTTTAGAGAAAGTGTTTAGGAGTGAGGAGAAATAAAGATTAGAAACAGGCGCCAGTGTAATGATTAACTGATTAGCTGATTTCTAACTTCTAAACAAAAACGGAAAGTTTAGTCTGACATATCCTTCGACTTTTAGACAGAGTTTTTGACTAAAACGTATTACAGAATAGTGATGATACTTCAAAACAGAAGGTTATTCCTTTTGATTATTTGAATTAGAACAAAATTAAAGAGTCTCTTGTGATTTAATTAGTGTCTTATGATTCAAATCAATGGAATAAACAGTGTCACTGTCTTTTCTTGAAGGTTTCATAGAAAAGGTGTTACACTACAGTTTTCCAGAGGCCAGGGGGTCCACTACACTTGCCTACAAATATACAATCCGTTGAGACTGCAATGGATGGTTTGCTGCCAATTTGAGCCACCAGCTACTGGTTTCTACCAGTTTCTGTCCAGTCAGAAATCACATTCAGCTCTAAATCTTCCATTGTTCTTTCTAAATAAGTCTTTCTAAAATTGTACTAGTTAGAAAATGAAAAATAGTTATTCATTTTGTTCTGTTACTGGAAGACTATTATTGTTTGAACTGATTGTTTGAAAAAAGGGGCAGATATAATAAGATTTTTTTCTTCTTTCTGCTACCTTTCTTTTTTTATATATTTTGTATGTTATCGTTTATGGGATTGTTTTGTATTGTATTTTTTTAATGAACAAATTTTATAAATAAATAAATAAAATAAATAAATCCAACCCCTAAATGCAAAATCATATTCCAATGTAATTGTGCTGGGCTTTGGTCCCTATATGAACAATAACAAAAGGTGATTTAATCAGAAAAGGTCCTTAAAAAGTAACACAAACTAAGTGTGCGCACACACAAGCCCCAATCCCTCACACACTTAGACAGACAGACACACACACTCAAAATGAAGGACAATTCAGGTATGCAAATACAAAGACACTTAACAACCTTTGTGGCATCTTTTGAAATGAAAATAATTGGACTGGGATCAATGAGACAATATAAAAAAATGGAATGTGTACTTAGCCAGCCTCTTAGAATTGAGGAAAAAAATAATAATCATTATGAGGGTCCAGAACAACACGTTCTAGGCAATTCTGATCTGCTCTTTAGCAACATCAGAGGTTTCAAGTTAATGAAGGTCAGCCATTCCATTTCATAAGTCTAACCCAGTAAGTTGATGCCATGAACAGCACTGTAACCTAACTACGGTAATTGGCAGTCGTGGGATGTATCTAAGTACAAGTAGTTTGTTACTGTATTTAAGTACATTTTTCATGCATTTGTACTTTACTTAAGTGGAGTGAAACGTGGGTACTTCAGACTTTTACTCTACTTGATTTTACATTAAGTATCTGTACTTTCTACTGCACTACATTTCTATAATGCGTTTCAAGTTACATTCATGTTGCGTTTTTTTATTTATTTGTTCATTAGTTTGAAGGTAACCAATGGCAAGAGGGGAGTTGATCCACTTAATCATTGCAAAGTGGACAGGTAACGTTGAACCTGCCTTCAAGAAGAGCTGGGCCAATGACGTATATTCTATCATACGTCATTGAGCTGCGGGAGCATCCACAGCACTGCTAACACACCCAAATGGATTGTGGAGAGTCAGCCAGAAGACACACACCACCCATGGCTTTATTGAAAGACTATTGACAGACTTTTCAGTACAGCTGGACAGATTCTCTCTCCCAAAAGAGCCAGACTGGACCCAAACACTTTGAAAACCAACTTCTTCTGAACTTGAACAAGAAATTCTTGCTGCAATATTAAAATGTCAGTTCCTGGGATGTTTGGACAGGAGACAAGAGATGTCTCCAAATAGTTTGACACTCGGGTCCATGTTTTGAAAATGGTGTCAGGAAGTTAAAATATTGTTCACTTTTGACCCATTACAAGGTTGACAGTATTTTAACTAGATTTAGATATTTTAACTAGAGTTGATGACAAACTGGAGTTGATATGATCAGCTCCTATTCCTTTGTTAGCTGTGTTTAATGCTCCTTTTTTCAGGCATACAACTTTTACTAAAACGTGTTTACTGAAGTTAAAATGACACGTTGGTTTTGCTTTGTGTTAAATAAAAACTTTCAAACGTATAATCCTCCCTCTTTCTTATTTTTGCTTAATGGCATTTAACTCTGCATGTCATCCATGAAATTCTGACACACAGAATCAAAAGTCCAAGTGTGAACTGTGTCACAGAGTAAACACAATAAAAACATGTATTATCTGCAGCAATGTTCATTAAACTGGCTCAACACTATTAATGTATTACAGAAAATATACATACGTAGGCACACGTAATGATATTGTAGACCGTTGCATTAGGTAATACATTAAGCAAGAACTTTTATGTTTAATACTTTAAGTATTTTTAAAAGCAGTTACTTGTTTAAGAAAAAAACATTAATATGGTACTTCCATATTTACTAGAGTACATTTTTGTCTGTTTTTGTACTTTTACTTATTTACAGTGTTACTTTCTCCACCACTGCTTATTGGAATCTGGTGGCAGGTTTTGACGCTACTCTGTTCAGGTGTACACTTTTATCACATTTGCCTTTTTCACTCAAATTATGGATGTTGATATCAGACTTCATACTAAGCAACCCATGAAATAAAAACGGCATTATATTCTGATTGCAAATCCACACCAAATCAGGATCACTGCAATTACAGTGAAACTGTGACAACCAGTTTCTGAGGGTGTTAGGAAGCATGGCCTAAAAGTAATTTTCTTTTATCAGATAAAACTTCAAAACATTAGATGCCTGCCATGGCCTCTGGGAGAGGCAGAGATAGGGATCCAGCAAAGCCTTCACATATCTCTCCTTTGGGGAAAAAAAGAAAAAGAAAAAAGATGTAGCACTAAATAAATAAATAAGAACAGAAACAAATAAGTTTGCACTGCTGGGCAAAACACGCCACAGCCACAATGTGGTGTGTGCTATCATCCTGGTTAATTAGCAGACTCATTAAAAATGTTGATGTCGAACACACCGTAGATTTTTTTGTAAAATGTCTAAAATGGCAAGGGTGTGATATCTTATTAATTAATCTCGTCTTCAGAATTACCAAATGGCCTGAAGTTAAATGGTTTAGAATTCAAATGCAGAGGCTGTGGAGTTGATGAATTTGTTAAGCTGCAAGATAAACATTTTTACTTTTATTATTTTTTTTACAAAGTGTTTGATGTTATTTCTAACATAGACATGAACACCAAAGTGTCTGTTGACCAAAAAACACAAAGCATCTTCCCAAGGCTTTTAAAACTCATCATTGATCTCCGATATGCTTGGTATTTGCTAACTAAACAGCTTTTGTTCATTCTCCATTCAAACCATTTTAGCACCGATTACATGCATCAAAACCCATCTTGCGAGCGAGACCAGGGTAAAAACTGTAATTAGTCAAATCTTTCGCCTAGAGCCATTGTAAACAAGTGATTTCAAATCAGAGCGATGACCTTGCAGAAAATTTCAATTAACAACATAAAAAGTGCATGATTTGTGTTATTTGTTTCATTTAAATGCACTTTATCATTTATGGAAGATACTCAAGGACATCTATTTAAAAAAAGTGCAATATCCAGTATATAAATAATGCACATTGTGACTTGCAGAGGCAGATAAAAAAGGACTGATGTTCCACCTGAAGGAGCTTTGTACTCCTGAATTCAGTTTTAACTAATTTAAATGGAGGACAATATGAAAATATCTAAAATATGTGTGTAAAATGTTTTTAAAGGCTTCAGTAGGGTAATTTAAATATTTTAGGCAGTGCTAATGAATAATAACAGTAGTAGCCATCTTGTTATTGTCTTGTTGGTTTTATGATAAGCCTTTGGTGGGTCTTTTTTTTTTGGAGCATCAGCCATTTTCAATTTGATATTAAAATTAATGTTAAAAATAAAAAGTTCTAAATGTTTGGAATTTGGTTTCATGTCAAAAACTGTATTAATGAAATAAAGACAAAATGTTGACAGAGGTCCAAAAGGTGGAAATTATATTGCAAATATGTACATAAAAATAGTATTTTAAGACAAAATTGAAAAAAAAAACAATAGTACAAAAACCTACAATAGCTAGATGTAAGATATAAAAATATATAGCTATAAAATAAAAATGAACTACAGTGACTTTATACTTCTGAATAAAGTAAAGTGCTGTGTGTTGTCTTTGTTGTATGTTTCCATACAATGGCAACATTACGGTAGTTTTCTGCATTTAAATGGTAAATGGAGCTTACTTATATAGCGCCTTCCAGCCCCCAATGAGGGGCCCCAAAGCACTTTACAGCACCAGCCATCCACCCATTCATACACACATTCATACACCGGCAGCAGTAGTCTACCATGCAAGGCTCCAGCCAGTCATACCGGGAGCAACTCGGGGTTAAGTGTCTTGCCAGGGACACAACGACACATGGTGTGGGAACTCGGGATTCAAACTCCAACCTTCCGATCGGGGGACGACTGCCATTACCACTACGCCACAGCCGCCCCCTTTATTTAACCCATCACACATGAGATACACCCAGGTGGAGCAGTGGGCAGCTATGTGGGCGCCCAGGGAGCAATTAGGGGTTTGGTTTCTTTCTCAGAGACACTATGACATGTGGGAATGGCTGTGAGTCATACCGCAACTCTCTGGTCCCAGGTTGGCTGCCCTAGCTCTACCCCATTTCGGACCCCCGATTATAAGTTTTATAATCCCAAAATGGCTTTGCTTGTTTTGCACATGAACATTTATTAATCTTTATTCATCATGGCAAATCTTACTGAGATCACAGAGCTCTTTTGCAAGGAAGTTTTTGGCCTGAAGGCAGTCTGCTTATTTTATGTATTTGTATTATTCTTGCATTGGCTGTTACAAACAACTAGACATGCTTGAGGACGCAGACGTTGAAATCATCAGTACTGGGAACTCTTTTTCAGTACAAGTTTTAAATCCTGCCCCTGTGGCTGAGTGGTTAGAGCTTTCATCTTCCAATTGGGAAAGTTGGGGGTTCGATTTCACCAGCAGTCACATGCTGAAGTGTTCTTGGGCAAGATACTAAACCCCTCATTCCCTCCAAAATGTGTCCCCTCGGTGTATGAATGTGATAAAGCATGTATTATTCTTTGTATAGATATAGTAGAGTGTTGTATGAATTTGTAAACGAGGACACAGATTGTAGTGTGAAGTACTTTGAATATCTCAATAAGATAGAAAGGCACTATATAGGTACAGTAGTCCCTTGCTACTTCGCAGTCTGACTTTTGCGGACTCGCTCTTTTGTGGTTTTTCAAAGTAAGATTGGACATGACTCACAATTGTCTGATTGATAGATGAGCCACAAAAGTGGCATGGATTGTAGGGGCAGGGCCAGTCTGCAGATACATGATGCATAGTGAACTGAATATTTATCTGAGTGGCAAGATGAACAGAAAGACAGTCAGTATTTTTTCAAACATTTATTTCAACAACAACAACAAAAACAAAAACAAAAACAAAAACAACAACAACAACTACTACTACAACAACAACAACAACAACAACAACAACAACAACAACAACAACGACAACAACAACAACAACAACAACAACAACAACAACAACAACAACTCTTTTTCAAGGGACTCCTGGCCAAGAAATGGCAACAAATACAACACAAACGATATTACTGGCTGAGAACTAACCTCAGTCAGGAAAGGTGGGGGCCAGCTGAAATGTGTTTGTCTTTGTTGTTTTTTTCCACTCTGGCTTATGTTGTTGGTGAAGAATGAGTTTTGTTTGGTGGTTCTTCAGACTGAAGAAGTCCATTGGATGACGTACAAAATGTCTCAGCACAAAAAAAAAAAAAAAAAGAAACTGTCCAGATGACCTGACTGAACATTGTTGGATTTTATATCTTCAATATTGAGCAATAACTTTGGTATAACTAGAGATATGTTTATGATGTACCAATCAATCTAATGGACTTTTTATTACTGGGAAACAAAAGTCTATATATATCCATTCAAACTGGATAACTTAAATTGAGATTAAGATTGAGGGAGGAATATATTTAATGTTTCAAAATAAGACAAACAGTAATTAAAGTATTTGTAAACAGAAAGCTCTGTCCCATAAATAAAAAAATACTAAAATGCCTGAACTCACTCTTACTCATAAGAGCATTCATAGTTCATTTAAAAAAACAAAAACTTTTTTTCAATAAAATCTTCAATTTAATTGGTTTTAAAAGGATCAAAAAGAAAGCAAATTATAACTTTGTCCCATGTGTAATGTGTTATCATTAACAAATTCCCTGGGACATTAAACTACTCAGTAGTAAATCTTTAAGAGACCATGACTTGGAAAGGCAGAAATAGTCCTTGCCTGAAGACTCAAAGTTTTCCTTGGCTTTTATTCCCAAGAAACATCTAACTGATTCTTAATCAAAACATAGCATTTCCTCTGGATACAATATATGTATATTGCTGGTATGTATAAAAAGGCATAAAATACGTGTTTCCATAATAAACTTGTTTTTTACAAACATACATTTCTGAAACATAGTTAAGAACTAAAAAAAAATCTGGACTAATTTGGTCCACATATAAGATGAGATACATGCCATGTGTTGTCATCATTTTATGTTCCCATAGAATGGCGAAATTGGTTCTCTGCATTTAACCCATTGCACCTGAGATACACCCAGGTGGAGCAGTGGGCAGCTATTGAGTGCCCAGGGAGTAATTAGGGATTAGGTGTCTTGCTCAGAGACACCACATGTGGGAATAGCTGAGAGTTGAACCAACACTTTCTGGTCCCAAGTCGGCTACCCTACCTCTACATCACGGCCCCATGACTCAGCCCCATGTTTGGAGTGGTGGTATAACTGGGAGGCAAGAACTTCATGGCGAGAGATGTTGTATCAGTACCTGTATTGAGTCTTGGTTTCTTAATTGCAATGGCTGCCCGGTGTGTGCACACTAAGGGGAGAAAATCAATGCAGCTAATATTTTAGGGAACCATAAGACTGTTACCCCTGGCATCATGCAATGAGGGCCTATACTGTAGGCTATGACCACAGGCTACCTCTGGTAGTGATTCAAAGGAGCTTGATGATACATTTTATGTCAATGACATTTTTCTTCAGTGTCTTACCTCACTTGAGACAGCATCATGATACAGTGTTTTAACAAGATAATGTTTATCCACAGCTGACATGTATCTACCGTATGAACTGCCTACATCATATTGAGGGCCTCTTGTGGTCAACTTGGTCCCCTGATCTTAAGCAAATCAACCATGTAAGGGATTAAATGGTAAATGGTAAATGGAGCTTACTTACATAGCGCTTTCCAGCCCCCTTTGAGGGGCCCCAAAGCGCTGCACAGTACCATCCACCCATTCATACACACATTCATGCACTGGTTTGATTACTGCAGAGAGCAGCACAAACTCTGTTTTTCTGATGAATCTCAAAAGCCAGTTACAACAGCTATGGGCTGACATGCTCAATACAATGATCTGCACCAAATCTAGGCCAACAGAACAATTTTAATTTAATCATCCAAAATTACTGACTTTTTTAGTATTTATTTATATTTATTTGTTTATTTATGTATTTGTTAGTGAGTGGATTTGAAGCTCTGGGCTTCTGTTCAGTTAGATTGTTTAAAAGACAATGCCAGCAGAGGCGAGAACTACTATTTTTGAAACTTGTCTTGGACAGAAAAGCCCAATGAGAATTCCTAAAAATCCTGCAAACATCACAGACATATTTTCAGCATCTGATGTTAGAAATTACTTTTTTATTTGGAACATATCGATTGGAAGTCATGAACAGCCTCCTGGCTGATCATGTTTCTACACTACATCATACAAGAAATATTTATAAATGATTGCTGTACAATACTGCTGATCAATAAGGCAGTCAAATATTTCATCAACACTTAGCCATACCAATTACATACAAATGGCTTTTTCCACTTCTTCTTCTGGGTGATGTAGCATATCCAGCAACATAAATCATTTTGGGGTTTCAACTTGCACCAATAAACAGCAAATATTTGATAATTTACAAAACGTCTTACACAAGGTATTTTACAAAAAAAAAAAAAACTCTTACTCCATAAGAACATTGAATCATGGAGGGTAGCCTTAAAAGTAGTTTGCACAAGCAGAGAAGTGACACAAGGGTGAAAACGGAGTTGACCAAAGAGAAATGCCAAAGGAGAGTGAGGCGTTCCTTCATGTTTCATGAGATTCTCGGCTGTTTGATATTCATTATCTGAGCTTGACCTCCATACACTGACAGCAAGCTCCAAGGTTCGGCATCAAAACTTTGAGATAGCGTTGAGATGTTTCACACAAGCTTGTCTTATGTAGTTTTTCACCACTGCACATCTTCCCGAGCAGTACTATTCTCACCAGAATCACGACAACAAATCACAGTTCTTTCTTTTCTGAAGTTCTTCTGTACCCTTTTTTTTGAGTGTGTGTATGTGCAAAAAATATATACATTTTGAGCAGGCTAATGACATCACCGAGGGATGTGGAACAAACAAAGCAAAGAGGACAAAAGGTCAGGAATAAGAATGAAAATTCATAAAAAAAACATTCCTAATAAAAGAAAAAAAATCAAAACCATTTTTGGTTTCAGCCAATGCTTTATTCAGTGTTTTGTTGTGGGCATCTTTTGATTGCCTGTTGTCAAAGGCTGAAAGTGATAATGCTTTTTGCTTGTGTCTGCATGTTTGTGTATTTTCCAGTTTTGTTAGCATTCACATCACTTTTTTGTAGCTTTTGAGTGGTTGGGAGGAGTTCTCTTCTCTTCATATGACTCATTTGCCTAATTAACCACCTCGTTGCATTCAAGGACCAAGGCTGCTAAAGGACGACACTGAGACATTAGCTATGTTTACATGTGCAAAATTCTTTGATCGGATGGAAATGCATTCAGATTAAATCATTTGAATGTATCGTTTACATGGGTAAGTGCATTTACATGCAACTTACTTTTATTCATAATAGAAGTATGGACAGAGTTGAAACATTTCCTTGAAAACACACAAAAGAAGTTCTACTTCCGTGATGAACGTAAACAAAATTGTGGTTGTAATGACAATGGAGACATTACTTCACTCCCTGATTGAGCTACCCCTAATACAGATAATTATGAGCTCTTTCAAAGTTTCTAGTAGGAATGTTGTGTCGCTCACAGACCAGTTTTGCTTCCCTAACATATTAGCATCTAGCCAGGCAGAGATGTGTGAGATTGACATAGGTCGCACATGCGCAGTCAGGTCAGTTTTCCACAGTCAGAATAAAAAGAACAGATTGAGTGTGTAAACGCACACCGCTCAGATTATGAATTGGTATAAACCACTCCTCTCATTCCAATTACAAATTCATTGGGATCGAGCTGAATCAGCTACGAATAATCCGAATGGGGCATTTACATGACATATTTTTATTCCGAGTGGTCGTTTAATCAGACAATGTCCATGTAAACCTAGCTAAAGTCTACTAATGGCATTCAGTGTGAGGGCAGCACTCCTAGTGAAAATTGAGATATTGTAAATTAACTTTGTTTTCCTTGTACTCCTTGCAGATGTGTTCTTGTGCTCTTCAAACTTGAGACTTGCCTTCGTCCTTCAGTCTGAGTTTGATTTTGACCTTCTCTCCAAACCAACCCTCGTCACACAGATGCACAATGGGAAAGATCCCTACTTTTCTATTCATTCAGGTCTGACTCATATTTTTTACCTGTGAATCTCAGATATCATAATCACTTTCCTGGAATCTGGAATCTCACCTGTCTTGCCATGTCTGAAAACCTACAACCCAAGTTAGCCTCCTCCGATCATATACAAACTTTCCAGAAGACCAAATGTCTTAATAAAAAAAAACTCACCAACTACATTCTGCTCCCACATATACATGTGTCCTTCCAAGTCTACATTTTAAATTTTATATGCATTATAAATAAATGTGTTGGAGGAAAACACTCTTACTGATCCAACAAATTAAGTCAGGTCCTCTGGGTGGTTTCTTTTTTCGTTGAAACATTTCATCTTTCATCCAAATGATTTCGTCAGTCCGAGGAGCCAGAACAAACTCAGTCCCATAAGTGGCTTACTCACATAGTGGGCCGACCACGTTTTGAACCCTTTTGGCTATGGCTGCCTCAGAGGAGTCAACAGGGGAGAGGGCACACTCCAGAAACCATCTGATCACCATAAAACTGGTTAATCCACTATGTGAGTAAGCCACTTAAGGTACTGAGTTTATTGTGGCTCCTCGGACTGATGAAGTCCTTTGGATGAAGGACGAAAAGTTTCAACAACAAAAAAAGATATACTGTCCAGAGGACCTGACTTTTTTGTTGGATTTTTTTAAACTGAATTATTTGGAATGAACTTTGATGTTTTGAGCCACTTTGGCTATGTCTGTCTCAGATGAGTTGATGGGGGAGAGGGCGGAGATCAGCTCAGACCTTTCAGAGAGTCAGAGAATCTTTATTGTCATTTGCACCGCATGTGGTACATGTGATGAAACGAGATTATGTACACAGGGTCCCAGTTACATCCAACAATAAAATGTAAGAGAAGAACAGTAATAACATCTACGTTATGAACTAAGAAAAACATCAACTTAAAAAATACACTAAGCACTAATATCATAGAAAAACATCACTGAACAGCAGCACGAACATGAGTCTGTATGAGCAGATGGGCACGAATGAACACAGCAACATGAAACAGATCAGAGTCAGAGTCAGAGTCAGAGAGAATTTATTGTCATTTGCACCGCATGTAGTACATGTGTTGAAAACGAGATTATGTACACAGGGTCCCAGTTACATCCAACAACAAATGCAAGAGAAAAACAATAATAACATCTAGGATTAACTAAGAGAGACATCAGCTAGTAATACACTAAGCCCTAATGTAGTAGAAAAACATCATTATAAACAGCAGCACGAACATGAGCAGATGGTCACAGATGAACGCAGATAGTCACAGATGAACGCAGCAACAAGAAACAGATCAGTATCAGCATGATGTGACATTTTGCAGTGTTTATTCTTATTATTTATTTATTCATGAGTCTGACAGCCTCAGGGTAGAAGCTGTTCCTCAGTCTAGTGGTTCTACATTTGATGCTCCTCAACCTCCGTCCCGAGGGGAGTGGTGCAAAGAGTGAGTGTGCTGGGTGAGTGAGGTCTTTCATGATGCAGGTGGCTCTTTTTCTGCATCTGGAGGTGTAAATGTCTGTGATGGTGGGGAGACTGACTCCCACAGACTTCTGTGCAGCCTTCACCACTCTCTGTAGAGCTTTCCTCTCTGCAACTGTGCAGCCTCCATGCCACACGTTGATGCTGGAGCACAGGACGCTCTCCACTGCACACCTGTAGAACGAGGTGAGGACTGAGCTTCTCAGACCAGCTCGTCTCAGCCGTCTGAGGAAGTAGAGTCTTTGATGTCCTTTCTTGATCAGGCTGGTGGTGTTATTGCTCCAGCTGAGGTTATCATTCAAGTGTACACCCAGGTACTTGTAGCTGGAGACCACCTCCACCGCAGATCCACCTATATACAGTGGGGTGTGGGTGTGTTTGTTCCTTCTGAAGTCCACAATCATCTCCTTCGTCTTCTTCACATTCATGTGAAGGTTGTTCTCTTTGCACCAGCTCTCCAGATGTTCCACCTCCTGTCTGTAGCTGGATTCATCATTATCTGTGATGCATNGCGAACGCGCTACCCAGTGACCTATCTAGGCATGTTGTTACTGTGTGGTCAACTTCTCATTTAAAAGTGCTTGCCTACGCGTGCCAAACAAAACCTTTTTCCGTGCCTCTCTACCTCACTCAGAAGTGTCTCCAGTTCACAGTCCGTGAAGTTCCTCTTTTTTCCACGTTTCGACATGATTTGCAATAGAGCAATGACGACATTCCTCTCGTGCAGGGCATATTTAAATGAATTTGCATATTTATATGGAGGCGTGTCAAAGGCGGAGTCGGCCACTCTCTCATGTGCGCTCAATTCCACGTTGATTGTGATGTACAAAAGGAATGTGCGTGGATTCCGGCGTACGCACAGTTTGATACATCTGGATTTTTTTGTGCGTACGCCGTTTTCTGGATTTGACCGTACGTCACGTTTCAGTAAGAAGTCCACGCAAGTCTTTGTACATGAGGCAATGTCGTCTTGTCCCATCATGCATCACGTTCTTCAACTGCTAAAACAGCTAAAAATAAACAAAAAACATGAATTTAAGCTGTGCAAAACTATTCAGTCTTTCTGTTTTTTATATTTTTTGCAGGTTTTCATTTAAATATGCCCTGCACCAGAGGAATGTCGTCTTGTCCCATCATGCATCACGTTCTTCAACTGCTAAAACAGCTAAAAATAAACAAAAAACAAGAATTTAAGCTGTGCAAAACTATTCAGTCTTTCTGTTTTTTATATTTTTTGCAGGTTTTCATTTAAATATGCCCTGCACCAGAGGAATGTCGTCTTGTCCCATCATGCATCACGTTCTTCAACTGCTAAAACAGCTAAAAATAAACAAAAAACAAGAATTTAAGCTGTGCAAAACTATTCAGTCTTTCTGTTTTTTATATTTTTTGCAGGTTATATTCTAATTGCGTCCATGTGGATGTAATAATTGTTAATCATGTGTGTTTGGTGTGAACAATAATGATTTTCACATCATGAACAGTTTCTCAGAATCACCTCTAAGTGTCGCCAATGGAACCAAAACCACAGAAACGGGCGTATGCCAGCCCTGGAGCTGGCGTGGGGCTACGCACATTTCCACGTTCAGTTCTGTTTTGATACAGAGTTTTGCGTGGAAAATGGCGTACGCAAGGTTTTTGTTCGTACGCACCGTTGATACATGAGGCCCCTGGTCCGGCTCACTGATAAATGGTCCAGCATCGTAGCATGTAGCATTAGCAGCTAGCTGAATGCTGTCTCTGCATTCTGAGGTTTTTAATTCAAAAACATGAGGCCCCTGGTCCGGCTCACTGATAAATGGTCCAGCATCGTAGCATGTAGCATTAGCAGCTAGCTGAATGCTGTCTCTGCATTCTGAGGTTTTTAATTCAAAAACACAATTTGTTGACTTACTTTGTCATGCTTCAGTCTAGAAAGTTGTTCGTCTTGCAGATTTCTTCATTGTAAAAATGCATAAAGTGGCACAGTCTCCATTTTCTCCATCTCTTCCTTCCATGGAGGAAATCACGTCTGTCAGTGACGTCATACAGGAAGCCATAACACAACAACAAGGATAGTTTTCTTGTTATAACGAGATAATTATCTCGTTATAACGAGAAAATTATCTTGTTGTAACGAGATAGTTTCTCGTTGTGAAGAGAAAATGATCTCGTTATAACGAGATACAGCTCAAAAATAATTTTACTTCCTGTGACAGCTCTACGCTTCCGTACAACCCCACTACTTAAAAACATTTTTTTAATTAAATGTATTCATTTTACATCAATATAAAAAAAACAATATTTAAACATACAGTGTAGAATGTAAAAGACATCAAATGAAAAGTGGCAGTGAGAAGAAATAATCTTATATTATCTGCCCCTTTTTTTCAAAAAACAAATAAACAAAAGCAAACCCAGTCCAAACAATCAACTCAAGCAATGTTTTTCAAGTAATTGAATAAAAAAAAAAAAAAAAATTCATTAGTTAACTAGAAAATTACTAATACAATGGATTTAACTAAATATTTTCGTATTTTGTTAACAACTTGGATTTGATCATTTTTTTAAACACGAGCATAGATTTAGCATATTTAAGCTTAAGCATATTTAAGATGATCATTTGATTTAATGTTTCGTGCAGCTCAAGGTTCTCTTTTAAATTCCACTTCACTTACCTGAAATGCTAACCAAACACCTAGCATTAGCATACTGACAGCACTCCGTCTGTTTACAGTAAATGGGGAGCAGTCTTATTGTTCTATTTTTAACAAACTTATTTATTCTTATTGACAAGCCATCTTAATTCGATTCACATTACCATATCCACTTGTTATTTTCAGTGTAAATGATGGTGGCTAATTAGCGCTAGGTCCTACATAAACTAAACTCCTGTGCATGTGAGTGGGGAAAAAGCAACAAGCATGACTCCAAATGTGATTGGTTGATAAAGCTGTCCAAAAATATGCATCATTACATCAAAGCGTGTGACCTGGCAGGGCAATATGTGCTGGTACTTTTATTGGCATTTTGAGTTACCCATACGATTGTATAGAAAACCTCCCAAAATTGTGCTTTTTTAAAATAGCCTATCTTGTAAACAACTTGAAAGAAAATTATGAAAACTCTCATAAAGATACAGGTACTCCCAGACTTACGAGCGCATCGACATACGAGGTTCCGGACTTACGAGCAGACTAACGAACAGTAAAGTTGTACAGAACATACAGAAAATACAGCACTGGTATGTGTTTTTAGATGAAAGTGTGTTAGCTAACCGTTTGTAAACAACGTTCTGAGCATGTTTATGAACCATTATGTACTGTACGTTTGTGTTGAAAAATGGGTGTTCGTAGTAGCGCTAGCATACATTTTCCGACTTACGACCGAAAAGCCGTACTTACGAGTGACACGTGTTTTGGGTTTCGACATACGAGATTTCGTGTTACGAGCACCTCGTAGTAACGGAACTCGCTCGTAAGTCGGGGATCACCTGTATCTTCAAATGTTCCTCTACTACTGATTAGTATTTTGTGGCAAGTTTATTCAAAATGGCCACCACAGCTAAGCTGTCAAACACAAAACTGGTTGGATATTTGTCAGACGTTGAGCCGTGCTTTCATTTGGTGTGTTTGAAGTCGTCAGTGACCCAAAGACACACGGTGGCTGCCAACAGAGCCTGAAATGGTTCGATTTTCTCAAAATGTCCTCCGCTTACAAATGCAAACTCATTTTTAATGGTTTTAGTCACAAAACCTTTAAAACGTCTCTCGCTTCTATTTGTTGCAGAAGGCGAGCCGAGCTGCTCATCAGACGGTCAGACGTACATGAACAACGACATCTGGAAGCCGGACCCCTGCCGGATCTGCGTTTGTGACGGCGGTAAAGTCCTCTGTGATGAAATCAGCTGTGACGAGCTGACCAACTGTGAGAAGATGTACATCCCGGAGGGCGAGTGCTGCCCGGTGTGTCAGGGAGATTCATCCAGCGGCGGAGGTGGCGGCGGTGGCGGCGGAGGTGGTGGCGGCGGTGGTGGAGATGGTTTCGGTGAGTCACCAGCAGCGTCTTTCAATCCCGAATAGAAGTCGTTCCTACATAGAAATCCTCAAACGAATCACCACTGCCACATTCATCAGAGTAGTTTATTATCAGAGGGCAATCATGTAAATGTCTGGATGTGTGTAAACAAGTTGTTTTGAGAACCAGAGGACAGATTTTAAAGAAACACTCAGAAAGTAATCCTTGGATTTCTGCCTTGCGGGGAAAAAAAAACCTGATTCAAGATATAGCAACCACCACTAATCAGTCTTAGCAAACACAAAAACATCTCTAACCCAGATATTTGTCAAAGTCAAAGTCAAAGTCAACTTTATTGTCAGATCTGCAATATGTACTGTACAGGACATACACAGGACCGAAATTGCGTTTCTCTCAGTCCCTCGGTGCAACAGTAAACATCTAAACATTGAAACACTGAAACA